>BPTQ01000005.1:120054060-120120377 GCA_019973895.1 Chrysanthemum seticuspe
TATAGAATCTAGATCAAATAAGATCATACTTAAAGTTGTTAAAATGAGATCGAACTAAAATTTGACAAGAGATACTCTCCTTACAATAAAAATAATTTTTTTATTTACTACAACTAAAATTGTTAAAGTTTCGATAGATTTCTTTTTAAAATTTACGAAACCTAGGTGATACACTTTGATTAGTAGTTTAATATGTATCAGGTTTTTGTATGTGTATCAGGTTTTGGAATATTTATTAGTGTAATGTGTATCAGATGTATCACTAATCCAAACTCATGTATCATTTGGTTATTAGTTGCTAAAATGTTAATTTGTATTAAAATATTATTTTTTTTTTGTGTATGATTGCTAAAATTGTTATTTATAAATGTTTTAGTGGTTTTTTAGATTTGATCTTATTTTTACAACTTTAAGCTTGATCTCACATTAACTCTCCCCTATATATATATATATATATATATATATATATATATATAGGGTGACGTTATTGTGGTGACCACCTTTAAAGTAAAAACAATAAGAACCATTATTAACCATTGGATCAACTATTATAGATGGAAACAACTTTTAATAAAATAATTAAGGGTGCGTTTGGTATACCGTCATGAATGACAATGGGTATGAGTTTGATAGTAGTGGTGGGTCCCTCATCTATGAAAGATTCATACCTAGGTCTCTTGATATATATGGAGTATGGAATATATTCATCATTCATTACCATAGTGGTGGGCCCTCTCATCTAAAACAAACATCTTTAATCACTTTGATAGTGATAGTCTCATTCCCATAGTGGTCAACCAAACGCACCCTAATTAATAATGGCATTCTTGAAATTAAGACTAATTCAATGGTAACTTTTGAAACCACTTTGCACACTTTTCTCATTTATGTTTTTTTGTTTTTGACAGGTGACTTTCCAACTTAGGTTTCACCACCTTCTCGTAAGAGGGCCCTAACCCCACATCGACCAGTCTATGTTGTCTCATTTATGTGAACAACACTTTTTCATTGACCATTTAAGCTCATTTTTTAACATTTAAATTTTTTGACACCATTATATTCTGTGTTGATCGAGGTTATTTTGCCTATAGATTCATTTTTTAAGTGTTACATATAAATTTATATTTTAATAAACATAAATATCTACATTTGACAATGATAATTATTTTAACAACTGATACAAAACTCAAATAATGATACACATACGACGAAGTTAAAATTAAGTGATTAATCAACCAATAACATTTTATACTTTATTTATTTACGACACCAATTTTTGATAAATATATAGTGACACATCAATTTTTTTGATACATATATACATAAATATATTCATACATATATAGTGACACATTAGTTTTTTTTACACATTTGTAATGTGACACTAATTTTTTGATACATATATAATAACACAACTAAAATTTTAATTATATGTAATGACACTAAATTTTTTTAATACATTTATAGTGACTTATTAAAATTTTAGTACACTTGACATACTACAAAATAAATTATACATTTGTAATGACACATTATGTTTATCACACAAATTTTCCCGACACATATATAGTGACACACAATTTTTTTTAATACGTTTGTAATGATACATTAATTTATCACACAAATATTAGTGTGTCACTATAAACGTATTATAAAAAATTTGTGTGTTGTTGCAGAGAAAGGATGCGCCGCCGACAACTAGTTTAACAAAATAAATGACACACACTCATGATTAGATAAAATCAAACAACAACGAATTCAATATAATTTATGGTCTCGACAGCGGCAATAAGTTCGCCGAAAAACATATATTAAACATTGTTGAAATGATTTAAATACTGATACATAAATATCATCTCTGATACTTTCATGCGAATGAAAAATCCAAACGATTTTAAAAATTTACATGAATGATAAAAAATTGATAATGTATAAAATATTGATCCATAGGAACTTGGGACAAAAACATGCAAGATACTGACGCACAGCAACTGGTAATCAGATATGAAAATGAAAAGCCTAAAAAAGTTACTGTATCACTAGAAGAGGTACCGTGTCATCGGAAATACGAAAAGCATATACCACCTTAAACTAGCTTTACACCGGCGTCAATGAATTTAAAAGATACGGTAGAGGCGCAATTTGCGGCGGCGTTTGAGGTATAGAGGGTGGGGCGATGGTTCCGGGTTACAAGACTTCAAAATTGAGGAGAAACCGATATACATCCGGCGATGATGTGGATTCGATACAAACTACGCCCACTAAAATAGAACATGAATTGATGGAGGTTAGGGGGTTTCCCACCCAGATCTCGAATAATAAGGTGTAGCAGAATGAGTGGGTGGTTTTTGCTTTTAGAGAAGTCAGTAGTTACCGTCGCTGGTCAGAACAAGTCGTCGGTTAGAACAGGTCACCGACGGCGGCTGTTGCATGTGTGTGAGAGATTTACTTAGGGTTATAGAGATGAATAAATGAAAATAGGAGAGAAAGTATAAGAAAAATGACGAGGGCATTGTGAATGGTAAATAATACTCCGTACTCCGTAACATTTGTTTAGGAGATTGTTCAGGGATATGGAGATAGATCAAATGACTATTATACCCTTAAAGATGTAAAATTAAATTTATGCTTTTTCTTTAAATGCAAAGGACACTTGACACACTTTTGGTGGTTTCTATCATTTTTATTTTAAGCTTGGTCATCACATGAACGCAAATCTATATATATATATATATATATATATATATATATATATATATATATATATATATATATATGGAAGGGTTCTTTTCAGAACCAAGAAAATGTCGAGAACTGCGAGAACCACCATCAACCAATCAGATTCTTTTAGATATTTATCTTTATTATTTAATTCAAAATGGCATAATAGTAAAATTACACTTTTTTTTAATAATTATTTTTAGCAAAAATACGCTTTTTAATTCCTACATTTTTTTTTTTTTTTTTTTTTTTTTTTTTTTTAAATAATTTTTTTTCCAGCATGCATGATTTCAAAAGGTGCATATGTATTTTTTTTATAATTAAATGTATACTTTTTTTTTCTCAGCGTGTATGTTTTTAAATGGTAGGTGCATATGTGTTTATTTTTTAATTGTGTAACTTTAAATGTCTTTCTATTGTATAATTGTTTAAACTTTTTTTACCAACGAACCAATATTTCTTAACTAGCCATTGTTCTTTCTTAAGTTTGATACAAAACATAAACCTTTATAAGAAAACAAGATTCATACACTTATATGTTACATTTCATTTTATTACAAATACAAAAAATACATATGCAATAGTCCTATCTCTTCAAAAGCCGCGAATTATCTTCATGTATCTATGTGTGTGCGTCCACGTTTAGCTCTTCAATGCTATTATCATCTTCATAAATCTGATACAAATATACACAAATACAATTAAACCACAAACAAATAGGAAACGAATTTTTTAGTCACAACATCTAACATAACATATGTGCACAATCTTTGCCTATGTCAAATAAATTATACAAACATATTTTTTTATTAGCAACAACTAGCAAACATATATGCACAATCTAAAAACATATGTAGAGTTTAAAACATATATGCATAACTCTTTCCTTTAGTTTATATCAACCTTAAAACACATATGCACACCATTTTCATTGATTTTTTACAAACCATAAAACACATGTGCACTTGTTCAATGATTTTATATTAACATTTAAACACATATGCACACACTTCTATTTTTTCGGTATCAACCATAAACACATATGCACATCCATTTTTTTACTATTATTTTTACAAAAACAACAAATAAGTACCTTTTTAGCAAGATGCACAGATCTATTGATCTACAAATACAATAAAAAGTAGTTTAGTATGGTATCTTATTTTCAACTCGAAATCTACGAATAAATATGAAAACAACCTACCTTTATCAACTAAATAGGAAGCATCCACCAAGATAAATACATGTATGGAACTTACAGATCGCTCATACTGGAGTCATATTGATGAGCATCGAATTGAGATCTTTTTGGTTCAACACCTGCCATGACTGAAAAAGTGACCAAACATAAATCTTTAGCAATACAATAGACTTCATTTTTATTACGTGTTATTCCAATCCCAAATTATTACCTCCTGCATTAAATACTAACTTTAGTATTACAGTATTAAGAAAACAAACATACAACTACATTTTGCCTTATCTTTAGTATTATTATGCAAATTTAACAAAACTTCAATTCTTTAAAGGGGTGTTTGGATCTAGCTTATTTAGCCATCTTACTAAAAACTAAGTACCTTTTTACTAAAAACATTAGTCAAAACCATACCAATTTTATTTCACGATTAATAAAAGTTTCATGGTCGCAAATAAATAAAATATAACATCTATTTGGTAATGAGACCATCTTAACGTCACAATCAATTAGAGTGTCATATTTTTAAATTGATTCACCACTCAACTGTTAGATTTCAGCAAAGGTATTAATTTTTGTTCGAAAAAAAAATCTACTACGTATTTGATTAATTGAGATTAAAGCAAATTTGAAAGAACCAATATCATAAACCTACAACTAGTTAGATGCTTCTCAAGTATAAGACTTTGAAAGAAAAATACAAAATCTGTATAAGATCATCAAACTTTAAACCACCAATTATAAGATCATCAAACTTTTAAAAAATGATTAAGAAAAAAGCTTACCTTTTCATATATGACAATTCTTCATTTAGATTATTGAGTTCTCACAACAGTGGGATCCTTTATAGATGTCATTGTTTCACATCTGTTAACCTTCAAATAATGATAATAATGATGGTTATGAATAGTTGAAAGGGGTCAAAGGAATTAAAGAAAAAAAGGATAAACCTAAAAGCCGAACCAAGATCACAGCCAGCGCCAAATATCATAAACCATGTTCTTTGAATCAGTCGATTATGGTGGCGGTTTAGTTGGTGGTTTCTGGTGGTTTTTTTTTGTTTTAGGTTAAAGTGGGGATATGAAGTTCCTTATTTGCCCTTCTATCATTTATATATTATAACTTGATCTTTTAATTTATTACCCTTATGCCACCATAATTTATAACCATTGATCAGAAAATGAAAAGCTAAGATGGGTTCTCGCAGTTCTCGACCTTTTCTTGGTTCTGAAAATAACTCTACACTATATATATATATATATATATATATATATATATATATATATATATATATATATATATATATATATATATATATATATATATATATATATATATAATCTAATTATATAATTTTTTGGCAAATAAAATTATTTCAAGCATAAAAAGTGTTTTTTTTAATATTAGGATAAAATTTTAATTGTTTTTTTGTATTTATAAATATCTAAAAAGTATATATATTTATGTAAATTTGGTTTTCGGTTTAGATAGCCAAAACTATATCTAAAACGAAAAGTGAATTTTTAATTCGGTTTTCGGTTTGGTTTTGAGAAATTCGGTTAGGCTATAAGTTCGGTTTGGTTTCTGTTTTCGATTTATTTATTACGGCCTGCACACCTGTTAGGATTTAGTAAATCCGGTTATTAAAGAGTCGGTCACCTCAAGTATATGTAATCGTTAGAAAGCTCGTAGTCGTAGATTGATTAATGTTAAGTAGTATTTAGTTTAAGTAACACCGTGGAGGACGGACGGGTATTTACCCACTGTATGCCTGATCCACAGCCCGTAGGTGGCGTTTTATGTAAGTACTATAAATACTCTCTACCTTCCAAGGTAGAGAGTTGGAGCTCATAATAATATGTTCATTTTCTCTCACTAAAGTTCTCTGCCTCTAACTTTCTCTCTTTAAAACTCATCTTATACGCCTCTTGTGTTTATGATTTAGTGTGTTTGTGAAATCCAATATGTTACAAATGGTATCAAGAGCCAAGGTTAGATCATCTCTTACATATCCTTAGATTTCTAGTGGTTTTTGAGTTTGAAAAAGTTTAGTAGTTTTTGCATCATTTGGATCATCTCTAGTGTTAAAGTTTGAATTTTTGGTGTACTTTTGTGTTTAGGATCATTGTATGTGCTTGGGTTTTGATTTGGTAAGCTTGAATCACTGTCGTTGAGCTTGTTTTGGATTGAAAAGTGTGTTTTTGAAGTTTTTCTTGGTAGCGACTTGGTTCTCGTTGTGATATTCATCGTAGCGACTTGCTTCAGTAAAAGGTAGCGAGTTATAATGGTTTTTGGTAGCGACTTGGTCCTAGCGACTTGTCTATTGAGACAAGCCGACAAACAATACACTTAGTGGATTCTCTACTACGGGTAGCGACTTGGTGAAGGTAGCGATTTGCTTTCGATTTTGTTAGCGACTTGTACTTAAGTTTTCTTAGCGACTTGGTGTTAGCGACTTGAACCTTAGCGAGTTGCTATTTAGCGACTTGACGACTTAGCGACTTGGTACTTAGCGACTTGCTGTCAATATTTGTAGCAACTTGGTGCTTAGCGACTTGGTTCAAGGTTTCTTAGCGACTTGGTTGAACTTTTGGTTGTTATACAGTTTTCTCTTGATTTAGTAAAATCCCGTGAAAGAATCTATTTCCCGGTTTAATCATAGAGTTTTAAAATCCCGTGTAATTTGTTAACATGTCTACCAACGTACCTACAATCATCTCCACTGTTGCTGAGGATGTTCAAGCAGCTGGTTCAGATACTCGTCCACCTATGCTTGATAGAACTGACTACGACTCTTGGGCACAACGAATCAGATTGTACTATCTTGGAAAGGAAAACGGAGTCAACATTCTCAAGTCTATTGATGAAGGACCTTATCAGATTGAGACTACAAGAGACTTAATTGATACGGCTGCAGATGAAACAATGATCTATGGAATAGATAGACCAAAGACGTATGATGAGCTCAATGATAAGGAGAAAAAGAGGTTCGATGCTGATATCAGGGCCTCAAACATCATACTACAGGGTCTTCCAAAAGACATCTACAAGCTGATCAAACACAACACTGAAGCCAAGGCAGTTTGGGATAATGTCAAGATGCTTCTCTCAGGTTCTGAATTAACTATAGAAGACAGAGAATCACAACTGTATGATGAATTTGAACACTTCAAGATGAAACCAGATGAGAGTGTCTATGAGTACTACGTGAGATTCCATAAACTTGTGAATGACATGAGGAACATCAAAATGACCATGCCAAATATTCAGCTGAACTCAAAATTTGTGAACAACATGAATCCTGAATGGCATAAGTTTGTCACCTCTGTGAAGCTAACAAAAGGATTGAAGAATACAAACTATGAGCAACTCTATGCATTCCTTCTTCAGAATGAGAGGCATGCTATGTTTGAAAAAAGGATTCTTGATCAGTTCAAAACCAACCAGGGAGAGACAAGCTCATCAAATGATTCAACTGCCTTTTACACAAATGTGTAATGGTAATCACAAACTCATTCCCGTGGGTAATGGTAATCACAAACTCATTCCCGATCCAATGTTCAAACAAGCTGATGCTGATGCAGCCGTGGGAAACTTCATTAATCAACTGGCTCTCATGATTAGTCAAAACATGAACTCTCTCCCACACACCAATAACAACCTCAGAACAGCATCCAATCCACACAATCAAGCCACTGTCAGAGATGGGAAGGTTATGGTGCAGCCAGTTCAAGAAAGGCAGTACGAACAAGGAAGAGGTGGAGTTGGTAGAGGATATGTGGGAAATCAGTATATGGGAAGGAATGGAAATCAAGGACAAGCAAAGCCAATTAAGTGCTACAACTGTGGTGGTGATGGACACATAGCAAGGAACTGCACTTCTCCAAAACGCCCTCAAAATGTAGAGTACTTCAAAGACAAGATGTTACTTGTGCAAGCTCTGGATAATGGAGCTGTGTTGGATGAAGAGGAGATGTTGTTTCTTGCTGAGGGCAATGCTAAAGACATATGATGCAGATGTGGATGAGCAGCCAATTCAGGAGATAGGCCATAATCATCAGAATGCCTTTCAAGTTGCAGACTGTGATGCATACGACTTTGACGTCGATGATGAACCTACTGCACAAACAATTTTCATGGCTAGCATTTCTTCAATGGTCTCTCCAAATGTCCCCTCACCACAGCAAGCTAGTCTATCCAAAGAATCAATCATCTCAGAGGTATTAAAACTATACGATGATGTTGATGAGCAAAAGATACATGACAAAGTACAATCTACTGAAACGTTTGAGTCAGATATTGAAAATATGGGTAATATCAATGTGGTCCCATATGATCAATATGTGAAACAAAGTGAAAGTGAGACTGTACCAAGTGATGCATCTTCTGCAGTCAATGATGACTATATTTTTGATGAATACACTGCATGTGCTCATGATGATTTTGTTGTTTCTGAACTGAATGCCTATAAAGAACAAGTTGCTATTTATGAACAGCGTGCTAAGTTTGAGTTAACCACCCGTGAGCAGGAAATGGATGACCAAATGCGTACAACTATTAGAAAAAGTAAGTTTAGAGAAGAAGTATTAAAACAAGAGTTAAACTCCTTACAAGAAAAGCTTTCTAAAACTGCTAAGCAAAAACAAGAACTTCAAGAAAATGTTAAAATGCTTAAGTAAGAATTCAGTGCTAAGGAATCAAAACTTTTGAATGATTTTTCTAATATAAAAACCTTGAAAAACAAGCTCGAAAATAAGTTGTACGTACAAGGGAATACCATTCAGACTGCTCACATGATCACGAAGCATAGAGTTCTCAGCGATAAGCATAGTATCCCCATTATAAAGGAATCCAACCCTGAGTATGGTAAGATAGCAAAAGCTGCTCAAAATATTATCTATGATGGCAATGAAATCCTTAAACCTAGGCAGAAACCTAGTTGCGCTGAGTGCACTGAGGAAGATAAGAAATCAGATGAGGTCACTAGGGAGAAAATGGATAAGAAACTCAACAATCCTACATGTAAAGAGAAAAACATAATTATCAGACCCCATGACTACAAAAAGGAAAATTGGATTTCCTTGAACATGTTTAAGTCTCAAACGTTGCTAACACCCGAACAAGTGTTCTGGAAAAAGGATTTAGATAAGAAAAAGGCAGAGAATCTTGTTGTAACAAACCCCCCCCCCTTTTAGGAAAATGCCTTCAGCAACTGTGTATCCTCCAAATACACCAATGCATTTAGTTCCTAGAACTATTGCCACTAAAAGCAAGACCTTAATCAGTCAATATGTTATCTTTCAATTATTTGTTGATTTTGAGAAAACTTGTAAGAAAAGGATCACACCCACTGGGATAACTGAAGGGGAAAGGGGTTTTAAGAAAACTAAAGAATGTTATTTAACTGAGATCATGCCTTTCTTTAAACAATTAAAAGGTCAATTTGAGAGTCTTAAAAAGGGGATGGACTTAGATATTAAAGAAATGGAAAAGGAATTTGATGCGATGATTGTTGAGGTTAGTGACTATGAGCGAGAATTTAAATATAATGAGATTGAGAGGAAGAACTTGCATACCTTGAATGAGAATCTTATTTCTGAATGTATTGCTCAAGATGTGTTTTACACTGCTACAAATTGTTCCATTAATGCTTCTCAATTTCATGAATTATCTGTTGCTCTGAAAGTCTCCCATGATCGTGTCATTGAGCTTGAAAAAACTAACTCTAAACTGCATGATAAAGTTGAACAGGATGATCATGATAACCTGGTAAAACAATTTTCTAAATTGGAAGTTGAGCATCTTGCTTTGCAATTAAAATATCAACACCTGAAAGAAAATGTTAAAACCTCAAATATCAATACATCCTTGGATGTTCCTGAATTTGATGCAGTTTTTGAAATTAGCAAACGTGGTGAATAGATTCGAGCTCATTGTAACACGATCAGAATTTTGAAAGCCCAAATCTCTCAATTAAAGGGTGAAAAGAACAATGTGACTGGCACCCAAATGCCTCCTCCTTTAGATTCTCAGTATTCTCAAACTTTTCAGCTTCAGAACTTAGTAAATGCTTTACAAAAGGAAAACGAGAGCTTTCTAGAAGAAAATGAAAAGGTTAAACGTCACTTTAAAGAGTTATATGATTCAATAAAAGTCACTCGTGACAAAAACAACGAAAAAATAACCTCTTTACAAAAAGAAATTGAGAATCTGAGGAGTCAGGAAAAAGGGTAACTGCCACTTGTTTTTAATGAGAATGTTGCATCAAAGTCATCATCAGACTGCAAATATATTGTAACTGTTAAATACATTCCTCCTCATCTTAGGAATAATGAACCTGTGTTTCACAATTATTGCACTCACCTTAAGGATAGTCTAGAATGTCTCCGTGAGATCGTGGAAGAGGATTTCTTGAATAAGCCTCTTGATAGAGAAATTAGGTTTGCTTGCATTCAGGCCAAACGATCTCAAGAGCTGCTAGAATGTTTAATAGCAACATGTCCTAAATCCTTAGGTGCAAAAGGTAAAGCTGTGATGCCTTGTTCTATGCCTAGTGCCAAGCATACAAACCATTCCATGCCCAGCTTTAAGAAAGTGAACACTAATGTGCCTTCTAGTAGTTCAGATCCTTGCACATCTAGTTCAGGAATGCAAAAAGTAGATCAACCAACTAATGTTCCCATAATTCCCTCTACAGGAGTAATCAGTGACATTAAAGCAAGCGGGTCAAAGCCTCCATGCAATACCAAGCAAGATAGGACCTCGCAAGCTAAGAATGTGCATTGGAAGAGAGTAGAAGACCAACCTAGGAACTTTAAGTTTGAGTTGAATAAAACGAATCGTGTTGATTCTAGTATTAGCCATAGGCGTACTGTAATTAATTCGAATTCTGATACTATCTGCAAACCATGTAATGATGTCTGCTTGAATTCTGTTGCTAATCATGAATGTGGTGTGAATGTTTTGTCTAATGCTGTCAAATGTCTAGTTAAAATTGTTAATGCTAAAAATCATGCTAAGAAGGCTAAAAGGAAAAGACGAAAGAAAGTTAGAAAACAGTGGAAACCCACAGGAAGAGCATTTAGAAATATAGGTTATCAATGGATACCTTTTTCTGCTAAGACAATGCCCACTAGAAAATAGATGCCTACTGGTAGAACTATTCCTTTAAGAAGTGAACATACTTTGAATAGGTCAAATACATACACCAGCACTGCATCTATTCCTAATGATTCCATTGCTTCTATTTCTGATATGGGTGTTTCTATTTCTGATGTGGGTGTTCCAGTCACTGTTACTAACCAAATGGAACCCATTCTTGCATGGGGATCCCAATTATCCAGTTATCCATTCTTGTCTGTGTTCAACTGCAGATCGTTCAAATCGTTCCGTGGTACATGGACTCAGGCTGTTCCAAGCATATGACTGGAGACCAGTCGCGGCTCATGAACTTTGTGAGCAAATTCATCGGGACAGTTAGATTCGGGAACGATCATTTCGGTGCAATTATGGGTTATGGAGATTATGTGGTTGGTAAAAGTGTAATTTCCAGGGTATATTATGTGGAAGGTCTTGGTCATAACTTGTTCTCTGTTGGTCAATTCTGTGATTCCGATCTAGAAGTGGCTTTTAGAAAGCATACTTGTTTCGTTAGAGAACTTGATGGTGTAAAATTATTAAGAGGCACTCGTGGTTCTAACCTATACACCATTTCTATCGAAGACATGATGAAGTCTTCTCTAATCTGCTTGCTGTCAAAGGCTTCAAAAACAAAGTCATGGTTATGGCATCGTCGTCTCAATCACTTGAACTTCGGTACCATTAATAACCTTTCCAGAAAGGATCTTGTTAGAGGCTTACCCAGATTGAAATATGAAAAAGATCATCTTTGTTCAGCTTGCCAGTTGGGAAAAAGCACGAAATATGCCCACAAACCAAAACTCACAAACTCAGTAATGGAAGTTCTTCATACCCTTCATATGGATCTGTGCGGACCAATGAGAGTGCAAACGATAAATGAGAATAAATACATTCTAGTAGTTGTTGATGGCTACTCTCGATTTACTTGGGTAAAGTTTTTTAGGACAAAGGATGAAACTCCAGATGTCATCATCAAACTTATCAAACAGCTTCAAGTTCGACTCAACAATATTGTTAGAATTGTTCGAATAGACAATGGCACAGAGTTTGTTAACAAAGACTTAATTCAGTTTTATGAAAGTGTTGGAATCAGTCATCAAAGAAGTGTTCTACGAACTCCTCAACAGAACGGTGTAGTTGAAAGACGAAATCGAACTCTTGTGGAAGCCGCAAGAACAATGCTAATTTATTCAAAGGTTCCAATGTTTCTATGGGCAGAAGCCATTGCCACTGCTTGTTATACCCAAAATCGTTCCCTTATTCACACCTCTCATGGAAAAACTCCATATGAACTTGTCCATAAACGAAAAAACCTGATCTTTCCTACCTTCGTGTGTTTGGTGCTTTGTGCTATCCAACAAATGACGGTCAAGATTTAGGAAAATTAAGAGCTAAAGCGGACATTGGAGTTTTTGTTGGATATGCATCAAACAAGAAGGGTTACCGAATCTACAACAAGAGAACCCGAAACATCATGGAAACAATTCACGTTACGTTCGATGAGCTGACCGGTCAAATGGCTCCTGGACAATCCAGTTCTGGACCCGCACTTCAAATCAGCCCCATTGGTTCATCCCTTGTACCTAATTCCTCTCCAGCAACTCCATATGTACATCCTTCAGAAGATGATTTGAAGAAATTGTTTGATCCAATGTTTGATGAACACTATGAACCGAATGCTGATGAAATGTCAATTCCATCAACAGAGGCTGCTCCTATTCCTGTGAATGAAGTAAACCCTTCAGTCTCAATATCATTAAGTCAAGAAACGCCTGCTGCTGATCACTCTGTCTCATCAACAAATCATCAATCATCGAGTGTACACAATGGAAATGGTGCTGCTGTTACAGATGATGAAAACCCTTTTGCTCCTCCAGAAGATGAACCCTTTGAAAACATATTTGCTCCTGAATCATCATCAGAACCATCGTCATCAGGAGATATAGACTCTGCTACTTCAGTTTCTCAACAACAACCACATGAACATCTTAGGAAATGGACACATGATCATCCATTGGACAACATCATTGGAAACATCTCTCGTCCAGTATCCACACGGAAACAACTTGCAACCGATGCCTTATGGTGCTTCTTCAATTCCGTACTCTCTAAGATCGAACCAAAAGACGTGAAAACTATCATGAATGAAGACAGCTGGTTCAATGCCATGCAAGAAGAAATTCATGAGTTTGATCGACTAGATGTATGGGAATTAGTACCTGCTCCAGATTGTGCAATGATTATTGCTCTAAAGTGGATCTTCAAAGTAAAACTTGATGAGCACGGTGATGTTTTAAAGAACAAGGCTCGATTGGTTGCAAAAGGATACCGTCAAGAGGAGGGTATTGACTTTGAAGAATCATTTGCTCCAGTTGCTCGTATCGAGGCAATCAGAATCTTCTTGGCTAATGCTGCAAGTAAGAACATGGTTGTATATCAGATGGATGTAAAGACGGCTTTTCTTAACGGAGATCTTAAAGAAGTCGTATACGTCAGCCAACCTGAAGGCTTTGTGAATCCAGAGCATCCTACTCACGTCTATCGTTTGAAGAAGGCTCTTTACGGTTTGAAGCAAGCTCCAAGGGCTTGGTATGATACGCTATCAAAGTTTCTTCTATTTACTGGATTCAGCAAAGGAGCAGTTGATCCAACATTGTTCACCAGGAAGTCAGGCAAACATTTAATTCACGTTCAAATATATGTAGATGATATTATCTTTGCCTCGACTGACCCCAATGAATGTGACCGTTTTTCTAATGAAATGGGTTCTAAATTTCAAATGTCAATGATGGGACAAATGTCATTTTTCTTGGGATTACAAATTTCACAAAGTCCTGGAGGCATTTTCATAAATCAATCTAAATATGCAAATGAGATCTTAAAGAAATTTGGATTTGATTCTAGTGACCCTGTTGACACTCCCATGATAGAGCGTACTAAACTAGATGAGGACCACTCAGGGATCATGGTAGACCAAACGAAATATCGTAGTATGATTGGATCCCTGATGTACCTCACAGCTAGTAGACCAGACATCTTGTTCGCTGTTTGCATGTGTGCTAGATACCAGGCTAAGCCTACCAAAAAGCACCTTGAAGCGGTTAAACGGGTCGTTCGGTATCTCCAAGGAACCATCAATATGGGACTTTGGTACCCGAAGGACACCGGTATGTCACTAACAGCCTATGCAGATGCTGATCATGTAGGATGTCAAGATACTCGTCGAAGTACGTCTGGAGGTGCTCAGTTTTTGGGTGATAAGCTTGTGAGTTGGTCTTCAAAGAAGCAAATGAGTACTTCTATTTCCTCTACAGAGGCTGAATACATAGCCATGTCATCCTGTTGTGCTCAAATCCTATGGATGAGATCCCAATTATCTGACTATGGCTTTGAATTCAACAAAATCCCTCTGTACTGTGATAATAAAAGTGCTATTGCTCTCTCATGCAGCAACGTACAACACTCAAGAGCAAAGCACATCGACATTCGACATCATTTCATCAGGGAGCAAGTAGAAAATGGTGTGGTGGAACTATACTTTGTGAGGACTGAATACCAGTTAGCAGACATCTTCACCAAAGCTCTTCCTAGATAACGTTTTGAGTTTATCCTTCCACGACTTGGTCTTAAAAGTCTACAACCGGAAACACTCAAACGTCTTCAAGAGGAAAACGAGGAGTAAAGGTCTTTCTTCATCCATCTCTTGTAAATATTTATTCAAAAAGCAAATAGAAAAATCTTTAAAAATTTTCAAAAAAAAAAAAAAAAAAAAAAAAATCTTTTTGTCATGATTTTCTCGATTCGAAAATATCTACGGTCTTTGTGCTGTCACTCAAAGAATGACACGGGACTTTAGATGTTGTTCGAATGTTCAAAAAAAAAATTGAGAGAAAGTGAAATATATGGTTTATTGTCATTTCAGGCAATAACCCGTTTTTCAAAGAAAGAACAGAGCCATGCTTTATCTTGTTTTTCAAAAACTCATGCTCTGATTCTATAAACAATTACTTACCATCTAATGAAAACTAATTGCTTTGAAAAATAACTCGGTCTCTATTTTTGAAAATTATCTGGACTTAACGTTTGTCAAAACTATCTATCTCTCAATCAACAACTTATGTCATTGATTGAGGGGGAGAATGATCTCAATTAAATCAAAAGGTTATTTGTCATACAATTTCTTTCAAAAGATAAATCATGCATGTTTAATCAATGGAGTTTAAAGTCTCATAATCCGATCCTTATCAGTTAAAATGTTTTCATAATCAAGTAACAATTCTCCTCAAAAGATTTCAAAATCAATTTAAATCTACAGAGATCACAAATCTCAAATGATTAGAAAATTGTGATCGGGGGAGAATTTGTGATTTAAATTGGATTTATACTGATGATTCGATAAATGGTTTCACAAGTGATTTGCAAGCATTCCTCCCCACATGTGCCAAACGATTTCAAATTTTCCATGCACATGTTGAGGGGGAGCAACTTTTAAATCACAAAGAATTGAAACGTGATTGATTTGTCTCTAAGTGCAGGTTCCTTCTAATATGTGCAAAACTCTTTGAAACCTTGAGGCACATATTAAGGGGGAGCAAAATTGTGAAAACCTCATCCTTCCCCAAATATGCTTTATATACTTGATTTAATCAGGGAAGTGATGTTGATATCTTTTAGAAAATGATATTCAAATAAGTTAATTCTTCCTCTTGCCTCCGTGTGCTAAAACGATTTCTAATCCATGATGCACATGTTGAGGGGGAGCTCTTGTTCTAAAAATATCAAAAACAATTCAGGTACAAAATGCTTTGACAATATATCACAAGTATCTGGATTGATCTTCAAATGGTTTTCAATTGGTTCCAATGGCAGATGAACAATACCAAATAGACCGACCAATTTTACTTTATGTATGGTGATATAAGGATGGTTAAGTTAGGTATTCGTTCCCATGATCCGCCAGAACCGGAGGGATCTACCCAGGGACAATCCACTAGTTAGTGTAGAAGTCCTTAGGTATGATGATAAAAAGGAGAAAAATGATATATGGGAAGAGTGCGGACTAAGACTGAGCTAGTACTGGAATAAACCCAACAAGGTTCTAGTTATGAAGTCTCGGTAATCAATGAAGGGGTTGAAGAATGAAAAAGAATTGAATGAGAAAAAGGGTGAAAAGAATTAGCCTTCCATTTATTCAAACTTAGGGCAGAAACCGGGTTCAATTCATATGCTACTGGTGGTTACCAAGGTAACATCGATATTGAAGACGAGACGTCATGGAACTGACATTATCTATCGACTTGTTTCATTCTCACGGGGAACTGACATTATCTATCGACTTTCTCTTAGAGTTTGTTGATATTGAAGAAGGAGATCCTCTCCCTAGTCTCCGAAATAGGATCCAAATATGCACAATTGAGTCTAGAGCCACGAGATCATCTATAAATCTCATTAGGACACTTTCAATGAAGACTCTCTGTTTCACACAATGTGGAAAAATAGATTATATCTTGAGTCCTACGCATTATCCTTGTGGTATTGCCAGAACATCTGAGTGATATTCAAACATATTCACAATGAAGATGGAAAGCCTTCTGGAGCCAACATCAAACAAGCTCCTGGTGGGTGGCATGTGAGATCTATTCAATATATCAACCATGTGACAACTGAACAGAAACAATGGGGAGATTCAATCTTTTGAATTAATCCTGGTTCAGGTTATGGATTGACGGACACCTTTGAAAAACCGGTCGTTGTGCTTAAAAACTCTTTTCTTTAGCACATCGACTTTGTACAAATATTTCAAAATAAAAGGTGGTTATGATTGATAATTGAATTTCATTAAAACCTTCGTTGTATTGCAAAAACAATTTCTATTGAGCAATACACGATTGTTTTTCAAATCTCTTTTTATCAATCAGTGAATCTCAATTCGCTGGTTCACTCACTCCGTGTTGTCTTCTTTGAGACGTTCCGGTTTGAGAACAGCTAGAACAGCTGCGAAACCCTGTCAAGGAGATTCTTCGGAATTATACCTGATCACAGGCAGTACTTGTACTGATCAACGGGGAACCGTGGGCCGTGTACCTCAATTCAATGAAAGTGATCAAAGACACTTTCGTGCACTTTATTGCTAACTGTTGTATGCAGGTACGCCCGACGTTTGCAGCTGATCAGAATGAAGCGGTCAATCCATAGCCGCATGCTCACACATCACATTCATTTCAAAAAGAAATCATGATTAGTGCATCAATGACTCTGATATTTTCACTCCATGCTTCTGCTACGCTGCTGCCTATATCATGAATCAACAAAAGCTTCCGTTACTCTGATGAGAAGAAATCATGATCCAAAATGTGAGCATGTCGGTCCAAAAGTCACAACATCACATAATACCAACACCACAATGGATGAGTCAGAGATTTATGATTGCTGATGATCTCAAAGCTGGCTCAAAACTCATTATCACGTGGATCAGTTAAAGACCTCCACATTGATTATATAAACATGCAATAATGATGAATCAATGACTACGAGCTCCTGAGCAAAGAACTACATCAAGAATGCAAGAACAATTTTTAAATGTAATATCTGTTTGTATTCAATGTAATTTTAATGTGTGTTTGAGGTGACCTCCCTTAGGGGGAGATTGTTAGGATTTAGTAAATCCGGTTATTAAAGAGTCGGTCACCTCAAGTATATGTAATCGTTAGAAAGCTCGTAGTCGTAGATTGATTAATGTTAAGTAGTATTTAGTTTAAGTAACACCGTGGAGGACGGACGGGTCTTTACCCACTGTATGCCTGATCCACAGCCCGTAGGTGGCCTTTTATGTAAGTACTATAAATACTCTCTACCTTCCAAGGTAGAGAGTTGGAGCTCATAATAATATGTTCATTTTCTCTCAGTAAAGTTCCCTACCTCTAACTTTCTCTCTCTAAAACTTATCTTATACGCCTCTTGTGTTTATGATTTAGTGTGTTTGTGAAATCCAATATGTTACAACACCCCAAAAGGGAATCAGTTTAATATTCAACTGGACTAGGCCCAGGCCCAGGACTAGGACAGGACCAGGCCCAGACACTGTCACCATATAGCAGCTTCCATTTTCCCTACCAAATCATGTCCCGTGTTTTGGCGACTTGTGTTTCTTCTACTCTCGTATGGTTTCTATTTCTTTTTTGCCTTTTTTATACACATATAGCAGTCATTCATTTGTTTCGATTCAATACCCCAATGAGGGTCGTACTCTATGATCTTCATTTTTAGTGCTAATTAGGGTATTATCTACTTGCCTATTGCTCGTGTAATACGTACTCTTTATTGTTTTGATTGTGTATATTAGTTTCATTTGGTTAATTTATGATCATTTTCTTGATAATTTGTTTTTCCTTTTTTTTTTTTTTTTTTTTTTTTTTTTTTTATTAATTGACGTTATTGACGATCAACTTTTGATGAACAAAACGACGTACTGTTCACTCAATCTTTATTTGTTTGTAATTTTGTAAAATAAATTAATTATACTTTGATTAAATTTCCCAATTAGGTCTTGCTTTCTTATGTTCATTTTCAGTATACTAGCTTGGGTATATATGGTTTTGTGAGCTTTGAGTGTAAATAATATGCTGAAGTTGAATAGGTTTAAACCATTTAATGAAACAACTGAGAGAGGTATTCAGCCTAGTAAGGTCACTTACGCTGCAACCCCCTTTCAGGTTTATGACAAGTAATTATGATAGATACTGCTAGGGATGAGCACGGTACCGGTCTCCTACCGATCCCGTACCGAATTAGTGGTACCGATTTTTTCCCGAGCATAAATTAGTGGTACCGGTACCGTACCGAACGGGATTCAAATACCGGTACCGGTACCGGGAAATCGAGTTTTCCCCCCTTTTTTTCGGGAATTTCCCGATTTGGTACCGGTCCCGTACCGAATTAGTAGTCCCGATTTTTTTTTTCACCTTATGGTATGGTACCAGTACGGTTCCGGGATTCGGTTCGAAATGCTCATCCCTATTCCCTAGATACTGCCTATAGTTTCCTGATAGAATGAGTATCCATAGGCCATAGCAAAAGCCTAATTTGTATTTTTATTACGTACAATGCTTTGCTTAAAGGCTTTTGTAATTTTGAAGTCATATAAGAAGGATGTTTTTTATATTGATCTGACATGTTATCGTTGTCGTGAAATGTCGTTATTGTTGATTATTTGTCTAACATTCTAACTGACGAAATGGATAAATACACATATTTAAGTATGCCTATCGATTATTTATCAAACTTTTTTTAATGATTCTGAGTTCTGTAATGACATTTGAATGTCATGTCGTCAAAATTCGTTGATTTAATATCCAATCAATATATTCTTAGTTACTTATAGCTTAACATGTCTTGTTTGTAGTATAATGGAACATCATGAGGTGCATAAAGCATCTAAACGTGCAGCAACAGAAGATGACTTTATCAGCCGCATGCCAGATAATGTAATGTCTAATATTATGGATCGTTTGCCACTTCAAAATGCGGTGAGGACAAGTGTAATGTCGAGAAGCTGGAGGTTTAAGTGGACTTTGCTCACTCAACTCGTGTTTGATGAGAATTTCTTTAAGTTTATAAAAGGATCAGGGAAGCCTTTTGATAGGACTAATATAAACAGACTTTTACTTCTTCTTAAAGGGGCCATAAGAAAGTTTGTCCTTTTTATATCATACAGTTACAATTCATTTTATTTTGACGATGTGAATCATTGGCTTATGTTCTTGTCCAGAACAGGAATTAAGGATTTCACTATTAAAAGTATTCCGAATTCTATTTTTAACATGCCCACACATCGCCTAGAGTTGCAACATCTAAAGATTCATTATTATCAGTTCCGTCCTTCCCATAGTTTTTGTGGTTTTCCAAATTTATTGACCTTAAAATTGAATGCGGTAAAGTTTGAAGATTATCAATGTGGGGAATTAATTGCTCAGTGTCCCTTACTCGAGGTTCTTAAAATTACTAATCACGAGACTGGATGTGAAGTGAAATTGTTTGAGATTGCAAAACTTGAAAATCTCAAGAAGTTATGCCTGCCATTGTCTTTGCTTGACAAGAATACAATGATCAGACATCCAAGTATCTTCGAGCAGATGTGTCTTCATCTCCCAAAACTTGAGGGGCTTGGTTTGGATTTTGGGAACTGCAAGGTAATGGCTAAGTTGGGTCTTTGTAGTTCATTCTTTAAAACATTGCAACAAGGCTTTATGAGTAGTCTACTAATCAAATTGTTTTTCTATGGTACACGTTATAGTTATTGGAAGGAGCTGGTGCTAAGAGGGTCTCAACTGCATTTCCCTACCTCAAGACTCTTAAGTTATACCGCATGGATTTTAGCAGTAGTGTTATAGTATCTTGTGTTTTTGGAATGATTTTTGGCTCCCCGAATTTGCAGACCCTTAAGATCACAGTGAGCGAAATGCAAACCTATTATATACTCATCTAAAACTCTCATAGTTCTGTGTATGAATTGTATTTATTATTGTAGGCTACATATGAGAATGCTGTCCAGCCAACTGCAGTTTGTTCTTCAAAGGTAGACTACGACACAATGGGGAAGATGCAACTTCGGAATGTGGTGTTAACATCTATTAGGGGTTCAGTCAATGATCTTTGGTTGATAAAGTCTTTACTTGCTGGATCTCCTTTGCTAAAGAAGATGGTTATTTGTGCTAGATCATCGGAAATGTTAGGTGGTGAGCGTGGATTTACTACCGAGTTGTTGAAGCTACGTCGAGCCTCACCCATTGCTGAAATAGACGTTACATGGCTTTAGTTATTTTGAACCTGTTTGTTTGTGTTTGTTTAGTTAAGCTTGTGGTTTCAGTAGCACTCTTGTCTTTGCTTGCACCGAATTGTGTTAGTTTAGTATGGTGATGGTTTCAGTTTTCTTTTTAATGGGCATTGTATTAACAATTGTGCAAGGTATGACACTCCATTCAACTACCTTAATGGAAGTCTTGATTAAGTAATGATTGTATCTAGTAGTAGTTTATTGCTTAGATGATATAAGTGTGCCAAATGTACTAAAAACGAACCAATCCCTAACTTGTAAAATTGTTGTGAGTTAAACTCGAGCTAAAAGTATAAGGCTCCAAATGAGCTCTAGCTGGAAACTTGTGATCATAAACGTGTTGAGATCGAGCTTTGGCAAGCTCGGGTTTTACTTGACTTTTTTCATCATTTCTACCCTTATTTGTTATGTTTGCTATCAATATTTAATTTTGAGGGTCACGTCGTTAAATTTCTAACGATCTTAACTGTTAAATAGGTTAAGGTTGTATAAATTCAACTTGGCTAAGTTAAAATTTAAAAGGTAAAAAGATTTCTTAAACTAACTTAGTGTACAACAAAAGTAACTGTTGTTGAAACTGAAAATGAAGCTGTAGATAATGAAGATAGAGATTATAAAAAAAATTATTTTTATAGGTTACATCAAGTACCATTTCGTATCGGATTTTATAAAAGATTATTTTTTTTTTAATCTTTTATAAGGTGTGTTTATCAAACAAACTTTATATTTTAAGTAGCTTATTTAAAAAAAATAGAAAATAACATAATTAATAATTTTGTGTACCAAACATATATATTTATTATTATTATTATTATTATTATTATTATTATTATTATTCAGTGTTGTAAAAATCGGTCCAGGCGGCCGATTAATCGGCGCATAATCGCTGATCGGCCATTAACCGCCCCGATTTTCCATAATCGGCCTATTTAATCGTTTTGGTCAAAAATCGGTCAATAATCGGTCAACGGACCGATTAATCGGTCAAAATCGGATCAATAATCGGTCAACGGACCGATTAATCGGTCAATAATCGGTCAACGGACCGATTAATCGGTCAATAATCCGATGTTTGTAACTTTATGTTAGAAACTTAGAACTATGTTTAGATTTTAAAAATTTTCACTATAAAAATTGCAATCCGATTAATCCCCGATTAATCCCCGCCTAACCGATTAATCGCCAGGCCCTACCCAACCGCCTCACGAGCGCCTAGCGATTTTTACAACCTTGTTATTATTATTATTATTTTTGTTATAAATCAACACTTTATTAAAAACTTATAAGATTTACAAAAAATTAGTGGGAAGCCGAGAAACCAACTGGGCCCCCACACCTCTAGCAATAGCAAAACCAATCCTATTAAAAATATGAACCGTAACACGTGCCTCAATGTCTTGAGTCATAGAGAATCGTCGAATACGCTTTAGTAATGTTACTGCATCCTTCTCAAGTTCTCCAAAAGAAGAGAATGAAAATGGGAGAAACCCATATCCAATATCCGCACATTTAGCACCGTACTTGACACGTTTACGTTGTGCGGCATCAATAACCACACGCCCTGGCCTAAAACGAGTCATCCCAGATTGCGTCAAGGGCGACGATCCCGTAAGATCAACACATACATCACGCCCACCATCCCAAGAGTACAGTAATATATCAGCCGGTCGTAAGGATCTGTCCCTATCTCCATAAAGCCCAATATCCACCTCCTTACGAGCTGAAATTCCGGACCGAGAACATATATCAACAAGAACATCACGCACAATGTTATGCCGATGTTTAATGCCAACAATACCTGCACACGAAACAGCGTGATCCCCATAAATATCTCCAGTAAATACCCTAGAACAGGCTGAGCACGGTACCTGAACAGTGAAAAGAGGAACACCCAACCGATAGCACAACACACAACGATAAGCCCTAGCATTCATAGTTTGTCCCAGTCCAGATATAGGAGCCACCCTAAGCCAATCTGAAGTATTATCCTCCTTTAGTGAGCTCCATAACGCCATCTGTCGAGGAGATAGATGGAATGTAGATTCAACAGTTTGGGTAACCCGATCGAAATACATATCTGTCAATTTCTTCATAAGTTTGGGGGCAGCGACCTCGCTAGGGTTACTTAAAAGGTCAATCTCCATATTGACATTAAAAGTACAATAAATTATTATTATTATTATTATTATTATTATGCTGAGACGTTATACTTATAAAAGTTATACGTACAGATCACTGACCACTAGTGCTAACAATTAAATATTTTTTAAGTTTTAGTGGGTATATATGCAATTCTCCCTAATTAAAATGATGAAGCAAATAAATTGGGGATTATAAACTCCATCGAGTCTTATTATTTTTGTTTAGTGAAACTTCTCAATTCTGTTTTTTCTCTTTTGGTATGTTTCATTTTCTATTTTAATTTTCTTGCCTTTAAACAATCCAAACCAAACTGTTTCATTTTCCTTTTGTTTATTGAATTTTGTGATGCTTTGTTTTTTTATGAGGGCCAAAGCGTTTGATGAAATTACCCAACGAGGGTCTTACTTTGATTTCTAGTGCTGATTTTGAAATTGTATGTTGTTTTGTTTTAATTGTATTGATTGCTAGCTTTAGGTATAGGTGCTCTAATATATATAGGCAAAGATGAAGAATGTGTAAATTTACTTGATCAACCTAAACAAGACTTTGAAATTGAGTTTAGTGTATTTATAAGCTTCCCCTATAATGAAATGAATGGTAGAGGTAAATATGCCTATTAAGATCACTTATACCGTGGTTCGTGTTTATGTGCAAATAAGAAGCTAGACTACTCCTTTGGTTTCTTAGGTGGATTTTATGGCGGTAGAGTATAAAATAATTTTAAAGTGTGGATGTACTTGGTTTGGGTATGTGTGGCTGTGGGTTCAAATCTCATGAATTAGTTGGCTAAAAGGATGGAAACCTGGTTATTAACCCTAAAGTTAGTCACATATCATTAGCAGTCATTCCTAATTTCTCCTAATGAAAATCCTAATAACACACTTCTAAACACCAGCCACTCTTATTGCTCCTTGAAGTCACACGAACGCGATAACAACACACTTTCTTAACTACAAACACAGTCAAACAATACTACTTCCTACCCTATTTCCTCCTTAACTCCACACAACCACACAACTATTTCTTATCTATGACCCATACGAACACAAATCCCTTTAAACCTAACACAAATACAAATTGCAGCTTCTCAATTATGGGTTAAGAGGGTCTTCGAATAGGTTCTTTTCTATTTTGTTTGATAGATCAATGATGGGTTAACTTTCGAGTTGTTAAGATCTTTAAAGATCTTAACACTATCAATGAAATACGAAAGCAAAACTGAGATCTTGTGTGGTTATTTTTTTGTTTCGAATCTTGTATTGTTTATTTGTGATGGGCAGTGACTTTAAGGGCTTTGGTATTTGGTGTCGTGTTCAATGGTGGTTTATGTGGGTTTATGTTTTGTTATAGAAAAAACCAGGTTTTGTGGTCAAACTGTATTTTTTGTATCTTAGGCTGTAAATCAGGAACTGAGAATAGTAACTGATTTTCACATTCATTTTTTAGAGTAAATTACACCGTTCATCCTTGTGGTTTGCGTTGACCGCATGAGTTCGTCCTTTGACCAAAAAAGTTGCACCGTCCATCCTTAAGTGGCAAACGTTATGCGCCATTAGTCCCTCCCTCTAACGGAGCCCACTAACGGTCGTTAAGTCTTGTTAACCTGAGGGTATAATCGTCATTTCAACACCATAAGACCACACAAACACACATACAAACACAACCATTCATCATCCTCAACACTTTTCTCTCTCTCCCTCTCTTGAAAACCCTAGCCGACCGGAAAAACACACCACCGCCGCTCCACCGCCGGCACCCACCTCTTACCACCTACTCCAAAAGACTCCCCACCACTCCCTCTTTTTGATCTACTACATCACGCGCCCCAAAACCACCCCCACCCTCGTTTCTTTTACCCCGCGCGCCACCCTAACCCTACCATAGCACCACCATCGGTTCATATTCATGATGATGATAGATGTTTGGATGTTGCTGTGAAGCAGCTGAGTCGTAATGGATTCCAGGCATGACTTTTTTCTTACCCTTTTCTCCTTTTTAGTTTATGTAGACAGCTGTATTTGTATTACTCAAGAACACAAACCATGGTGGATCTTGTGATATCCATGTAATTTGGGAGACTTGGTATTTTTTATTTATTTATTTTTTCTTAGATGAACCAGTTAAATTTGTGCATATCTGTCACTTTTACATAGTCAAACGCGAAGTGATTTTACTGGTCTAAGAGCACATTGTGTATAAGTTACTACTTACTACGAGTAATAAATATCGTGATGGTGGTTGTGTACAAGTTAATAAATGGTTGCAAATACGCATAATGTAGTGGTTGAACCAAATAAATATTTTTTTTTGTTTTTGTTTTTGATAATCTGTGATGGTGTTGATGAAAGTTTGAGGAAGAAAGGAGTTAGTGGGGAAGAGAATGAAAAAAAGAAATCTGGGTTTGTGGGTGGATGTGGAAGAAAAGACTTAAATTACTATTTTACCCTCATGGGTTAAGTGAGTTAACTGACGTTAGTGGGATTTGGTGGGGCCAGTTGGATGGAGGAACGAACGATGCATAACGTTTGCCACTTAAGGATGAACGGTGCAACTTTTTTGGTCAAAGGACGAACTCCTGCTGTCAACGCAAACCACAAGGACGAACGGTGTAATTTACTCCATTTTTTACAATCTCAGATTTTCACATTCATTTTTTACATTCAGGGTTTTAATAATATCCCTGGTTTTGTGTGAATTGTAAATCTCAGATTTTCACATTCATTTGATAGGTTTGAAAAAGGAGACTCCAAAGAATAAAGAGGGTTCTATATGAATGTGTACATCATGATTAGAGAATTGTAATTATTTGTGAAGAGGTGTTTTAAGTTGTGCATTGATTGTAGTTTGATTTATATTTTTATTTGTGCTTTAAGTATTGTAAATAATGTTTTTTCACTTGTATTTGCTTAAATTCTATATTAGGAAATCTTAAAAATTTAATAAGAGGGAAGTGCTTAAATGCATTATAAGTAGTATAGATAGATATAAAAAGTATATA
Source organism: Chrysanthemum seticuspe (assembly GCA_019973895.1). Classification (NCBI taxonomy): domain Eukaryota; kingdom Viridiplantae; phylum Streptophyta; class Magnoliopsida; order Asterales; family Asteraceae; genus Chrysanthemum; species Chrysanthemum seticuspe. The sequence goes on from BPTQ01000005.1 coordinate 120,080,089, forward strand.
TATTTATGTAAATTTGGTTTTCGGTTTAGATAGCCAAAACCATATCCAAACCGAAAACCAAATTTTTAATTTGGTTTTCGGTTCGGTTTTGAGAAATTTGGTTAGGTTATAAGTTCGGCTCGGTTTATGTTTTCGATTTATTCAGTTATTACCAAAACAATGCACTGGACAGTGGACACCCCAAAAGGGAATCAGTTTAATATTCAACTGGACTAGGCCCAGGCCCAGGACTAGGACAGGACCAGGCCCAGACACTGTCACCATATAGCAGCTTCCATTTTCCCTACCAAATCATGTCCCGTGTTTTGGCGACTTGTGTTTCTTCTACTCTCGTATGGTTTCTATTTCTTTTTTGCCTTTTTTATACACTTATAGCAGTCATTCATTTGTTTCGATTCAATACCCCAATGAGGGTCGTACTCTATGATCTTCATTTTTAGTGCTAATTAGGGTATTATCTACTTGCCTATTGCTCGTGTAATACGTACTCTTTATTGTTTTGATTGTGTATATTAGTTTCATTTGGTTAATTTATGATCATTTTCTTGATAATTTGTTTTTCCTTTTTTTTTTTTTTTTTTTTTTTTTTTTTTTTTTTTTTTTTTTTTATTAATTGACGTTATTGACGATCAACTTTTGATGAACAAAACGACGTGCTGTTCACTCAATCTTTATTTGTTTGTAATTTTGTAAAATAAATTAATTATACTTTGATTAAATTTCCCAATTAGGTCTTGCTTTCTTATGTTCATTTTCAGTATACTAGCTTGGGTATATATGGTTTTGTGAGCTTTGAGTGTAAATAATATGCTGAAGTTGAATAGGTTTAAACCATTTAATGAAACAACTGAGAGAGGTATTCAGCCTAGTAAGGTCACTTACGCTGCAACCCCCTTTCAGGTTTATGACAAGTAATGATGATAGATACTGCTAGGGATGAGCACGGTACCGGTCTCCTACCGATCCCGTACCGAATTAGTGGTACCGATTTTTTCCCGAGCATAAATTAGTGGTACCGGTACCGTACTGAACGAGATTCAAATACCGGTACCGGAAAATCGGGTTTTCCCCGCTTTTTTTTGGGAATTTCCCGATTTGGTACCGGTCCCGTACCGAATTAGTAGTCCCGATTTTTTTTCACCTTATGGTACGGTACCGGTACGGTTCCGGTTCGGTTCCGGGATTCGGTTTGAAATCCTCATCCCTAGATAGTAGATACTGCCTATAGTTTCCTGATAGAATGAGTATCCATAGGCCATAGCAAAAGCCTAATTTGTATTTTTATTATGTACAATGCTTTGCTTAAAGGCTTTTGTAATTTTGAAGTCATATAAGAAGGATGTTTTTTATATTGATCTGAAATGTTATCGTTGTCGTGAAATGTCGTTATTGTTGATTATTTGTCTAACATTCTAACTGACGAAATGGATAAATACACATATTTAAGTATGCCTATCGATTATTTATCAAACTTTTTTGTAATGATTCTGAGTTCTGTAATGACATTTGAATGTCATGTCGTCAAAATTCGTTGATTTAATATCCAATCAATATATTCTTAGTTACTTATAGCTTAACATGTCTTGTTTGTAGTATAATGGAACATCATGAGGCGCATAAAGCATCTAAATGTGCAGCAACAGAAGATGACTTTATCAGCAACATGCCAGATAATGTAATGTCTAATATTTTGGATCGTTTGCCACTACAAAATGCGGTTAGGACAAGTGTAATGTCAAGAAGCTGGAGGTTTAAGTGGACTTTGCTCACCCAACTTGTGTTTGATGAGAATTTCTTTAAGTTTATACTGGCATCAAGGAAAAAATTTGATAGGACTAATATAGATAGACTTCTACTTCATCTTAAAGGGGCCATAAGAAAATTTGTTCTCTTCATATCTTACAATAACGCTACATTCCATTTTGACGATCTTTGTCACTGGCTTATGTCCTTGTCCAGAACAGGAATTGAGGATTTCACTCTTAAAAGTGTTCCAAATCAATTCCTTAAGTTGCCTACACATCTTTACTCTTGTCGAGAGTTAAAACATTTAAAGCTTCAATATTATTATTTCCGTCCTTCCCATAGTTTTTGCGGTTTTCCAAATTTATTAAGCTTAAAATTGAATGCTGTGAAATTTCAAGGCTACCAATGTGGGGAATTGATTGCTCAGTGTCCCTTACTCGAGGTTCTTAGAATTACTAATCTTGAAAGAGAATGCGAAGTGAAATTGGCTGAGATTGAAAAACTTGAAAATCTCAAAAAGTTATGCCTGCCATTGTCTTTGCTTGACAAGACGACAATGATCAGACATCCAAGTATCTTCGAGCAGATGCGTCTTCATCTCCCAAAACTTGAGGGGCTTGGCTTGGATTTTGGGAACTGCAAGGTAATGGCTAAGCTGGGTCTTTGTAGTTCATTCTTTAAAATATTGCAACAAGGCTTTATGAGTAGTCTACTAATCAAATTGCTTTTCTATGGTACGCGTTATAGTTATTGGAAGGAGCTGGTGCTAAGAGGGTCTCAACTGCATTTCCCTACCTCAAGACTCTTAAGTTATACCGCATGGATTTTAGCAGTAGTGTTATAGTATCTTGTGTTTTTGGAATGATTTTTGGCTCCCCGAATTTGCAGACCCTTAAGATCACAGTGAGCGAAATGCAAACCTATTATATACTCATCTAAAACTCTCATAGTTCTGTGTATGAATTGTATTTATTATTGTAGGCTACATATGAGAATGCTGTCCAGCCAACTGCAGTTTGTTCTTCAAAGGTAGACTACGACACAATGGGGAAGACGCAGCTTCGGAATGTGGTGTTAACATCTATTAGGGGTTCAGTCAATGATCTTTGGTTGATAAAGTCTTTACTTGCTGGATCTCCTTTGCTAAAGAAGATGGTTATTTGTGCTAGACCATCGGAAATGTTTGGTGGTGAGCGTGGATTTACTACCGAGTTGTTGAAGCTACGTCGAGCCTCACCCATTGCTGAAATAGACGTTACATGGCTTTAGTTATTTTGAACCTGTTTGTTTGTGTTTGTTTAGTTAAGCCTGTGGTTTCAGTAGCACTCTTGTCTTTGCTTGCACCGAATTGTGTTAGTTTACTATGGTGATGGTTTCTGTTTTCTTTTTAATGGGCATTGTATTAACAATTGTGCAAGGTATGACACTCCATTCAACTACCTTAATGGAAGTCTTGATTAAGTAATGATTGTATTTAGTAGTAGTTTATTGCTTAGATGATATAAGTGTGCCAGATGTACTTAACAAACCAAAGTTCGAGTCAAGTTTTATTTACCTATCATAAAAACGAACCAATCCCTAACTTGTAAAATGTGTTGCGAGTTAAACTCGAGCTAAAAGTATAAGGCTCCAAACGAGCTCTAGCTCAAAACTTGTGATTGTAAACGTGTCGAGATCGAGCTTTGGCAAGCTCGGGTTTTACTTGACTTTTTTCAACATTTCTACCCTTATTTGTTATGTTTGCTATCAATATTTAATTTTGGGCGTCACGTCCGTTAAATTTCTAACGATCTTAAGTGTTAAATAGGTTAAGGTTGTATAAATTCAACTTGGCCAAGTTAAAAGTTAGAGAGTAAATTGCATTTTTGATCCCTGTGGTATGGCCAAATTATAAATTTGGTCCTTACAAATTTGAAAGTGCATTGAACGTTCTTTTTTGAAGTTTTCGTTGCATGTTTGGTCCCCTGGGCCAAGACGACATTAAAGTTTTAAGGACTAAATCTGCAATTTGGCCATGCCACAAGGACCAAATCTGCAATTTGGTCATTGTTAGGAATTAGAAATTCCATAGTGAAGAGTCGGTCACTCCAAATACAATCTAGCATAAGTTAGCTCGTAGACATATCGTTATTTACGTTGTTTACTAGTTTATTAGTTAGTTATTAGCATAGATTAGTTTAGAGTATCACCTGGAGGAAGGACGGGTCTTTACCTACTGTATGCCTGATCTACAGCCCGTCAGGAGGGCGAGTAGTATGTAACTATAAATACCCTCTACCTCCCAAGGTAGAGGGTTGAAACTTCTAATCTAACCTTGCATTTGTGTTTTATCTCTCTCTCTAGAATTCCCTCTCCTCTCTTCATCTCTCTAAAAATGGCTCTCTTGTTTAATCATCTCCCTAGACCACCCGAATCATCTAAACAACATAAAATAAACGATCCTACAATTGACATCAGAGCCTAGGTTTTGTTGTTTGTAATGATTTGAATGGTTTTTAATGCGGTTTGTGAAGCGATTTGTGTATGTGTTTGATGCAGTTTAAACTGTTTTGATGATGGTTATGATGATGTTAAATCTGATTTTAAGTTGTGTTAAATGCTGTTGCTGTTTTAATTCACGTTCTCTGTGCAGTTTAGTGGCTTTGAATGTTGAAATGGTCGAAATACTAACAGTTTACACGAGTTATAAGCAGTTTTGAAGCATGTCTATACTGGTTTCATGACGTTTTACTGGTCCTGAACTGTTCATGATATGTCGTTTGATGTTTTTTTTGATGCGGTTTGTGCTAAAGAAGATTGGCTCTTCTGTGCGATTTGGTCAAATTCTATCATGCGGTTTGTCATACATGTCCAGATTCAATGAACCCTAGGCGACTTGTTACTTAACTGACGCGTTTTGACGCATTAGTTCACATGCGGATTGTGTTAACTGAAATGATGCGGTTTGTCATAAAAGTTTTGACTTTTATGCGTTTTGTCTAAAAAACGTCAACTGCGGTTTGTCTGGGATAAAAGCAGAAGCGATTTGTGTTTGATAACAGGTAGAAGATGCGACTTGAACCAAAACATGAAGCGATTTGTATAAATGAATGATGCGGTTTGGACTTACAGATAGTTAGAATGCGATTTGTGGCAAAAGGAAGAGAAGAATGAGCTGTACTTTGTTGACCAAAACAAAACCAATACTCTACAAGTTTCAATCTCAGTTTCTAACAATTGCAACATCAAAATCAAACATTCATCACAATGTCATCGAGAATCTACATCAACAATCATACAAGATCTACTATATAACAAATCTTATACATCAAGCACTACATGATTTCTAGTTGCACGATCTCAGATTTTATCAAGGTGTGATTAAGATCTTCAAGACCTCGACTCATGATTCATAAATAAAATCCCATGCCTTTCATCTTCACAGATCAAGTCTCAAAACTAAATGTCTATCAAAAGGACTCAAATCAATCTCAGTCATCATATTCGTGGTTCACAGCAACATCAAGACCATAGAGATCAAGAATACGAATATGATATCACATCATAGATAGATTTATTTAAAGAAGTGCTTACTGAAAAATAAATCTAAGTGATCTAATGATACAACATAAACCAAAACCGAAAATATTTAAGATCATTCTTGATCTATTTTCAAAGCTTCTTCTTCAAAATAAATTTACGAACTTTGAAATGAGCTTAACAATTATTGTTAACTCGTTTTTCATGTTCACGTCTAATCAAAACTATAACAGAATACTCTATTAATGATCTCGGATTTGTTTTTGGGGATTCATTCGTTAAATCCAACCTCAGAGGTCATTCCCACAAAACGTGTTCATCATTGATCTGACTTTTTGAAGTTTAAACTTCAATTAAATGTTAGAACCATGAAATGAATTTAACTATTGAAGTTAATTCGTTTTTCATTTGTTCACGTTAACAAAACCAAATCAAGAACGTTTTGTATCATTACATACCCATTACCTTTGTTAGAAATCGATGCCGGTTTCCTCAAGCCATCTCTGTGGCGAGGTCTCCATGATAACACTGAGGATGGAGTGGACGTTTATGATTAGGGTGGGTATCATGTTATTTGGTTTGATCAGATATGATGATGTGTAATGATGATTTTTAAGTATTCTGTGAATGGAGGCGAACTGATATGGGATTAGGGTTTGTCTGTGTGTTTTATGTGGAGTTAAATACCGAAATGTTAGGGTTTGACAAGCTTTGGTTCGTGTTTGATAATGGATTGGAAATGGGCTTAACAAGTTGGTTATTTGCAAATGGGCCTGATAATAGAATTGGTGATATTTCGTTTGGACTGTGAACTGTTTTGGGGCGCACTATCTAACATTTCGTATTTGTATGAGTATTTGCTTTCTAAATATCAATTCATGAATACTAATATGGATTTCTTTGATGAAACCGGAATGATGATTGTCGGTGGTATGACGAAGTTATTGTGATAAGATATGGTATATAACCGTATGATTAGGGTATTAAGTTTGGAATGGGTCATGTGGTATACTGGAATGGATCACAAAGTGCGATTTATTAATGGGTTGGTCAAGTATATTTTTTTTGATGTATGAATGATGTGATCAATGGGCTTCTCAAAAATTGGATCGAATATATAAGATTTGTCAAATATGAGATTTGATTATGAGATTTGAGTTATGAGTCTTGATGATAAGCGTTGATGTAGAGATTTGTTGTGGTATGAGGCCTGATACTCTGGTATATACATTTTCATGAAGAATATTATGTCACGCTTAAATTGTTGATTAAACAAAGCTGACTACAGGGTTGTGTGTACGATATTTCTTATTTGGCTTTGAAGTGAGATTTTCCGGACACGTTTTCTTATTTCGTCTTCTTTCTTTCTACACTTCCGCGAAGATGACTCGTTTGGGCATTTATAGAGGGTGATAAAGACTTGGCTATTTAGTTACGTTTGTGATTCTTTCTCGCTTAACCCACAACGTAGCTATCACTTCGGTGCCTCACTCAGTTGAGAATGCCAAGAGGTTTTGTACATTGGGTACACCGTTTCTTTTTCACGAGGATTAGTACAAGTTTAAGTAACAAATCTGGGGAATTTTACTTCATGATCAAGTTTGGCATATCGGGTTTACTTCACCATGGTGTCACTGCAATAGCCGACATAATGCGTGAATGATGTGTTTGCCAAAGTGTTTATTGGATGGTTGATGATGTTGTTGATGTTGGTGAATGAATCGTTAATAATGAACCGTTGATGAACTGCTGCATGTTCCTATAAAACAGAAATTCACCGAAACCAAAGTTGTCATTATACATTCAAGCTGACATTGTTTACGGTTTTGTCTTGATTTTGTAAAATCCCGTGAAAGAATCTATTTCTCGGTTTAAATCATAGACTTGTAAAATCCCGTGACAATGGAAACATCCTGGTAATTGTAAAGTGCATTTTCGGATCTATCTTACGGTTTATTCTTGGTTTTGTAAAATCCCGCGAAAGAAACTATTTCTCGGTTTAAACCATAGAATTGTAAAATACCGTAATGATGGAACCATCCTGAAGAAAGGAAAGTGTATTTCTGGATCGTATCTGATGCTGGTGCTACGGTTTCTACTTTGAAGAAGGGATAAAAGGGTGTACTTCATGAATTGGGTGATTGTTTGGATTGTCTTCTTGGCAGTTTGGTTATTTCAAAGTTTTACGGGGTTATGTGCTTTTAACCATGGTCGGGATTAAACCATTATCATAGTTCACTTAAAACGTCAAAGGAGGCTAGAATTGAGCTTTTAACTAGAAGATGTGACAACGGGGTTAATTCACTATTATTTATTTGAGGTTGAAGTGAAATATCACGGGTGAGTTTACTTAGTATCTGAAGGTATCGGGGATGGTTGGATGAAGATTCTTCAAGATCCTTGTTCGAGTTATTATCAAAAACGAAGATATGGAAATCTAGTTATTGTTGGGTGACTTTTTCCTTTTCTTTTACCACTTGGAGGAATTGGGCTCTTACCACCACAAAATAACTATCACTTTAAGGAGTTACGTTGTAGTGCTCAGTGTCACATTCAATTGTGGATTTTCAAGAGGTGATGTACGTCTTATACTTGATGGTTGGTTGGATGAAGAGTATAGAGTACTTAGAGATTCAATGGAGGATGAATTCTCGGCACCGCTATTTGTTACATATGTACAAGTTTAAGTCACGAGTTCGGGTTAGTTTACTTCAGGGTCAAATTCATCATATTGGGTTTTCTCCCTCAGCTGTCACTACAAAGAGCCTACTGAATGATAGTAGGGTTGATTACAAGTTTGCCAAGAGTAGATGAAAAGAGAGAGATTTATGACGTTTGAACACAACAGTTCAAGCCTTGTACTCTAAAGAAAAGAAAAGTGTACGTTTCAGTGCGCTTTACCTTCTGAAGAAGAGAAATCTTCTTATGACGTTTGAACACAACGTTCAAGCCTCGTTCTCTAAAGAAAAGAAAAGTGTACGCTTCGGTGCGCTTTATCTTCTGAAGAAGAGAAATCTTCTTATTTATGACCATTCTCGTCAACATGCTTCATGCCTTTTCCATGCGCTATCAGTCATCAAGTATAATGACGATGGCGACATCATGTGCTAATTTTGTGGTGGAGAAGTGTGAATAGAATACATTTAGATGATAATCACTTGTTTAATCAAGAATGGCATCTCCGTATGCAATTCTTGAGGGGGAGAAGAAGTGTGAAACTACTGCATGTTGATTGATATTAGAGAATAAATGGTCAAACGGCTCCAAACTCATGTAAGAACCGAGCTTCTTCTTATCGGGTCATTTCTACATGGAGTTTCTTCTAAAATCCGTTGGTTGACATCTTCACACGGGCTGATTTTATTAATGACAAAGTGCTTCCAGTTGCGGGGCTGGTTTCCTTAATGAACATCTTTCTTTTCTTGTTTGATTAGGAGGGATTTGAGTTAAGGGGATTTGCTATTTGTAAGTTAACAGGAATGCATTTGGTGAGTTGAAGATGTTGACTTTCTATTCCCCAATTGGACAATCTTGAAGAAGGTCGAGTCTACAGTCTGTTCTACATTTTATGTTGCATGTTAGAATACTAAAGACGAGTTGCATTTAACGATCTAAAGACTTCTTCTTAATCCGGGCATTTATCAAACAGATTGTCGGTTTAGGGGAGAGCACTAACTGGGGGAGGGTGAAATGTCTTATTTAATCCCCAATTAGACTTGCTCATACTGTACTTCAGCAAGTTGATTCTCACAAAGACTTCAAGCGATCTTCTCAAAAGATTTCTAGTACATGAGCTTACAATGTGTTGCTGATTCTGAAGTGTCAAAACCAGCAAGGGGGAAGGAGACACACATCTAAAAGCACAACGAGTACACTTGACGAACTTAATTCTTCTAAGTGATTGAAGATATCCCGGGAAGACAAATATCATGACCGCAGAGAAACTCAGTGTTTGACTCGTGGCTTCTAGTGTTCTAATTCCAACTATGTGGGGGAAGAGATGGAAGAGTTAGTTTATGGGGATAAAAGAGGTACACAAGTATGACATGTTCAGGGGAGATAAATTTGTAACATGAGGGAGGTATTATTAGTTATTCTCTCTTTGGGAATGTGTGTACTTCGGGTTCTTGAGCTTCATACACGATCATCAAGGAAGAAAAATGTGAACATTGGGGAGGTGTTTTCATTCCCCTCATGATGTGTATTCGGGAGAGCTCTTGGGTATTGGTGTACTTCGGGTTCTTGAGCTTCATACACGATCATCAGGGAATAAAAATGTGAACATTGGGGAGGTGTTTTCATTCCCCTCATGATGTGTATTCGGGAGAGTTCTTGAGCATTATACAAAGAGACTGATTGCATCAATTCAACTACTTGGGGGAATTGTTCTCTTGACACCTTTTGAAATGGATCGCTTCAGACTTCAGTTGAAAAGGAATTTGAGAAGAGTCATTCAAGCGTGGGATGATACGTTGCTGTTCTATTGGATGATATAACCTCAAACGGAGAATCTCGATTATCGTTCTTATAGGGAGCAGTGGGATTTATGATAATGGTGTGCTCCTCTGTGCACCTGGCTAAGGCAAGCTTGAAATAGAGCTTCGAATCTGCTCATCTAAAGGATTTTCGGTTTGTGGGGAAGCTGCCAAAGTCTCACTTTCAGATGGTTCAATTTCTTTCTTCAATTCAAGAGCCTTGAAAGCTTTGGTGGTGAATGTTTAAGAGATGATGACTTCTATCTTCTTCAACGGGGCTGCTCGATATCCTTATCTCGGTACTCGTATCATTATCTTCTTAAACTATATCATCTACTCTATCTTTGTAAATATTTATCAAAAACCAAATACAAAAATATAAAACCAACAAAAAGAAAATAGAAAAATATAAAACCAACAAAAACCCATAAAAATCAGAAAATTTGAAAAATACAAAAAATATGTTTTCTCAAGACAAGTCTTCTGGTATCGATAACATCTACAGTCTTAGAAATGTCATTCAACAATGGCATGGGACAATAGATGAAGTTCGAGCAGGAGGTGTAAATATTCTTTTCCAAAACATGTCACATATTATGGCTTGCAGTTACTTCAGACTGTAACCCGTTCTTCAAAACTATGGCTTGCTATTATTTCCAATAGCAACCCGCTCTTTAAAGTAGGAAAGTGATGCGCTAAAACAATTTTCAAAACTTTCGTGCACTTATCCAAATACTAAACAAGGAAAGCATGTCGTCAAAGGACTGCTGTTCCTACTCAAATATTTTTCCTTCTAAAATTCTTCAGAAAAATATTTGTTTTTACTAAAATGGTGGTAAATGAGTTGCCTGAAAATCAATCAGTATCTTGTTTTCATACATTTTCAAAACCCAATCAATGACTTCAGCTTATTTAAAACTTGTCATAGAATAAGTCATTGATTGAGGGGGAGAATGTTTTCAAATTTATATCATCTATCGAGCTTTTCTAATTATCCTCGTGCTTAACTAAAAATGATATTTTCCTATGTCGAAGGACTAGGAATTTAGGACATGAGTGTTAGAATTAGTTGACTATAGTTTGATAAACATGTTATTCCCATAACTTTATATGATCTGATTGATATTTTATTTGTCGATTGCTGCTTGGGTGTTGTCGACCACCATATATCTGTTTGTGTCCACTAACGTATGCATGTATATTGGTATATAAGAATGTTCCCGATCCGTATCCCACTATATAAGATGATTGGATGCCGAAAGGAAAGGGTAACTATATCTTGGGTTAACAAATGAAGAAACAGAGCTTAATTTGACCTCTATGGAGAGTTGGCATGAAAAAATGCAACGTAAGAGGTCTCACTGCATCAGCAGATGGTTTTCTTCATCTTCAAATGAAGAAACGGAGCTTAATTTGACGTCTATGGAGAGTTGGCATGAAAATGCAACGTAAGATGTCTCACTGCATCAGGAGATGGTTTTCTTCCAGCCCTACAGCAACAACAGAAGCTTCTACACCACCTAACGTATCTTTGTGCATGATAAATAGTGATGATACCATTTTTAAACAATCTTGATATTATTGTTTTGAAAATGGAAAATATTGCTTTTGAAAATAAATTGGACTTAAATTTTGGAAATCATTGGTCTTCATTTTATCAAACCTTAAGTCACTCAATCATCGACTACGGTCATCGATTGAGGGGGAGAGTGATTTCAAATAAAATATTTACAAACGATATTTCTTCATAAAAGTCCGTTTTGTACAACATAAAGTGGTGATCTAAAGATTTAATGTTATGTCATGGTATGATTTTCTTTAAAACTCAAAGATCTTTCAAAATGAAATTTTTTCTGTTCTTGTTTGATTGTGAAATTGTTTTAGTTTACTTAAAGATCTCTTAAAAACTATCTTACCTGACACTAACAATCTTTAATGTCGAAAAACTGTTCCTTATCCATCATTTTTCAAAATTAAATCAAGCCACGTCTTTCCCCAAATTTTTCTAAAAGATTTAAATCAATTGGGATCACAAATCTCAAAAGGTTTGAAATTTTTGATCGGGGGAGAGATCGTGATTTAAATCTCAAATCGGTTTTAAAAAGGGTGATTGTTTCAAAAGCACTCCTTCCTTCATGTGCCAAACGATTTTGAAATACATAATGCACATGATTGTGGAGGAGCATTTAACCAAAAACCAGAAGAGTATTTAAACAAACCACATATTCTCCCATGTTTTCCAAACCTTATTAAATCACTTGGGATCCAAAATCTCAAAGGGTTTGATATTTTTTATCGGGGGAGAATTTGTGATTTAATATGAAATTTGATATAAGATGATCGTTTTGATTCAAAGTGCAAGTTATCTCTAATATGTGCTAAACTCTTTTGTATATCGATGCACATATTGAGGGGGAGCAAATGGTTTCTTAATGGATTTTGTGATCGTGAATGTACTTCAAAAGAACTCTTTCCTCTATGTGATAAAATGATTTAAAATAGGGAAAATGACGCAAATAGACCGCGCGCCCTGAGTCTTATCACTTTCTGGACCACTTTTATTTTTAATTTGATAATAGACCGAGGGCAACCGCTGTCATTGGGCAACTCATTGAAATTTTGACAAGTGTCCCATATGTGTAAGGTATTGTTTTTTGGCCAACCAAAAATCGCTGGGCAACCGTATTTTTTAAAAAGGATTTTTTGGTCATTTTACATTACATAGAACGTACACAATTGAATAGTGAAAGTACATTACATATGTATTCAAAATCAATTTCCCACTCGCACAAAAACATTCATAGTTACCGTTTTTCTCTGTTTTTGCTTCTCGCATAAAAACATTTTATCTAAGTTGTTTTCACAAATGAGACCGTCATCTTCGTCAGTCCCTCTTTTCCTTGTATCATCCGTTATGTCACTGATAAGGTTTTAAAAGGTACCATTTTGAGGGGTCGTTTAAGTCCTTATTTGATCACTTTTGTATCCGTTATTGCTTAATATCGTTCCTTTTCACCTTTTAGGTCTCGTGAAGGCAAAATGCTGGAATGGCACTTATTTGGACGGAAAGGCGCGAATATATGAAGAAAATGGCCAAAGTCGAAATCAAGGCACTCACAGTTGCTGAAGTTAGAAGGCGACGGCGTCAGGTGCTATTGGTGACGCCGTCCCAAAATTATTGTGACGGGACAGAACTCGAAACTCGTATTTTCAAGAGACGGCGTCTAGTGGTGAAAGAGTAGGCCGTCGCTACTCAGACGGCCTAGATGCAATCCAGACGACGTCAGAAGCTGAAGAGGACGGCGTCACGTTCATAAGGTGACGCCGTCGCAAGGTTAACGTGGCCAAGACGAAACCCTAATGGCGGCGACACGACGGCGTCACTAAACATAAGGTGACGCCGTCGCAATTGTAATCTTATATATAGAATCCGAATTTTTCAGTCTTTGTGTGGAGAGTCTTTGGAGTAAAAACCTAAAACCGAACCTAAGGTGTCTTGTACAGTATTTTAGGGTTTTTAACCCTATCTTACATCAAGATAAGTCTTTGCTTCATTAATTCAATTATGTCTTTGATTATTTGTGTGTATGCTTGCATGTTCTCCATGTCCGGCTAATTTATTTGTGTGTTTGCTTAGGAAGTATGAAACTTAATTATTGAATATTGATTGGTTGTTTCTTATCTTAGTTGATTTATGAACTAGTAATGCGATAGGTCATCCGTTGTGCACTTAATGCTTGATTCATCTTTGTGAACCTTAGAGTATAATTACCTGAGTGATTGTAGGCTAAACCATCCGAAGAGCGCCTTAGAGTAGGAGTCTATAATCTCTAGTGGGTTTGTAGACAAGACCCTTTGGTAAGTTCAAAGAGTTAGGGAGAAACGCATACCCTACAACTTTAGACACACAACGCAACTAGGAATAAGACGTGACACTCAACCATCAATAGGAGATAATTAAGGAGTAATACAAACTAAGTAAACACATCTTTAAACTATCATACGAGCACACATTAATTAGACATAGACTCCCACAACCTTAGTTTAGATAATTAGATAATAGTAGAGTAATCGGTAGAAATACCAACCCCCCAAATCCAATACCCGAGATTCGTACCTTTCCATTTTCATAAAATATAAAAAGATAAAAAATAATCTTCCTCAACCTTAACCTTAGCGTAGTAACTCCCTACTAGCATTCCTATTCCCCTAGAGAACGATATCAATACCCGTGGCTTACCCTAATTACTACACTACAACGATTAGGTTCACTGCCTAGGGTGTTATAAAACTTGCTCGAAGAAAAGGAAGTTCCTTTGACCCCGAACGACGCGTGTAGCGTTATCAAGTTTTTGGCGCCGTTGCCGGGGAATAGAATAGCTAGTTAGTAGTCCACCTCGTTTAGGTTTCTTTGCTTGATTCTTATCAAGTAATTTTTTCTTATTTTTTTAGATTTCTCTTAGTCTATCCCCCTTCTTCGTAACCTTTGTTCGTAACCCCATCACTTTTCATCATGGAAGGTGATAACCCACTAACATTCATCAACATACCACCAAATGACCCGCCAAGAGCCCGTACTCTTGGTGAATACTCAAGACCAAGCCACTTAGGCTATAGGAACACCATTGAGCTTCCCGACCAAGCCCAAACTACGGCCCTGCGATCCGACACCATCCGGTTGGTGCAAAACGGATGTGCATTCCATGGACTTCGTTCCGAAGATCCAAATCAGCATCTGAGGGATTTCCTCAAAATCGTCGATTCCATCGACCTTGATGCTACTACTCGGGAGACCACGCGCCTGCGTCTCTTCCAATTCTCTCTACGGGACCAAGCTAGTAATTGGCTTGAGCGACTTCCCGCCGGCTCCATCTCAAGTTGGGATGATCTTACTTCTCGCTTCCTTGCTCAATTTTTCCCACCGGGAAGAACCACTAAGCTTAGGAATGACATCTTGATGTTCCAACAACGTCAAGGTGAATCTCTCTACGAAGCATGGACCCGATTCAAGGACTTACTTCATAAAGTCCCTCATCACGGCATTGATCTTTGGCTCCAAGTCCAAATCTTTTATGATCATGTCAACTTTCCCACTAAGCGATCCATTGACCAAGCGGCCGGTGGAAAACTTAGTGATCTCACCGCAGAAGAATCATGGGAAATAATAGAGGACCTTGCCCTCTATGACAACGAAAGTTGGGATGACCCCCGTGAGCTGCCCAAAACCGTCAAGGCAATCTCCTTGCCTCCTCCCGACCGTAGGATGATCGAACTTGAAGATCAAGTTAAATTCCTCATGAGCTCCTACAAAAATCCTAAGTCCTCACGACAAGTGAATCAAATCACTCTACCTTGTGAGTTATGCAGTGGTCCCCATGACACTCGTGATTGCACAAGGCTCTCCGAACAAGCTTTTGCGGACTACGCCTCCATACGTACCGACGGAGCGGGAGAGAAGTGGTACACTTTCAAACCCGAACAAAACAACTTAGGAAACTCATACAACCCCTCATGGAGAAATCACCCTAATCTTAAGTGGAACCAAAACTCAAGCACACCCCAAAGCTCATCTAGTTTGCCTAATAGGTTCAATTCTTCTAATACCGGGAACCCTACTAATCTTGAGGCAATTGCATCTAGATTTTTGTCATCTCAAGAAACTCGATTGAATAAGCTTGAAGCCGATTTTAAGCAAAAACAAAGCGAGATGACAACCAAGCTTGATGCCCTCTTAAAAGCCTTCAATGAGCGGGAAGTTGGAGCACTCCCAAGTGATACCATAAAGAACCCAAAAGTGAATTCGATTGCATCGACTTCATGTTCTCGTTCACCATGGGAGAATGCACATCCATGCCCCTCTCATCCAACGATTCACTCGGTAAATGCTATCAAAAAGGGTTCCAAGCCATCCAAGAGATACCAAGGCCCGGCACCTTTGGAAAAGCCTACTCTTGAGAAACCCGTCAGCCAAGAATCCAAACCTAGTTTAGAGGAGGAGTACAAGGAACTCCATCAAGAAAAACCGATTCTTGAAGTCTTAGCTCATGCACCTTATTATAATGCTTTAAAAGAAAAATATGAGTTAGAACTTAGGCTTGGAAAACATGGGTCCGCCTTTGTGCGAAACAACTTACCTAAGAAGTTAGACGATCCCGGGCTATTCACCCTTCCGTGTAGACTTGGGACTTCCAAGCCACTCGATGCTCTAGCCGATTTAGGATCATGCATCAATCTCGTTCCGTTGTCCCTTCATAGAAGCCTCAACCTAGGTAAAATTGAACCAACGGAAACTATCTTAGGTCTAGCGGACGGTAGTATAGCACGTCCGGTAGGAATAATAAAGGACATGGTAGTACATGTTGGAGAGTTGACTCTTTTGGCCGACTTTCATGTACTAGACATGAATAAGGACCCGACATGCCCATTACTAGTTGGAAGAGGATTTTTAGCTACCGCTAGTGCCATCATCGATTGTAAGATGTCCAAAATAGTGGTAGGAGAGGGGAGTGCTAGATCCGTTTACGATGTTAAAAAGCATACATACTATAAGGATGAGGAAATCCCACAAGAGATAGGGTTGGATAGAGAGCCTTCTAGATATGGACCTTGGATTGATAAGAACATCATAGGCCCCCAAAGGCCTTTTTACCTAGATAAGGCCTTTGCTAGTGCAGCAACTTTCCAAGAACAAGAAATGGCTAGGGACATAGAAGTGAACCCGTTCGAGGACGCCTTAGTATTTAGGAAGATGACCGAGTTCTTAGGGAGCTTGCCCGTTAACCTTGTCATGAATAAGTGGATAGTTGAGAAATCCGAACACATGTGGAATTGGAATAGACCGCCTAGTGATGGTAATGGAAGGTGGCACATTAGGATACAAATCTATGATCCCGATGGTGAGATGTTTGAAAAGGCATATTTAACCGAACATACTACTAGGAATTTGAATGATAAGTTTGATCCTTACGACATTGTTGAGGATAGACTTACGTATATCGGTACGTAGGAGCACGACTACGAGTCTAGCTACAAGACTCTTTAATAAAGAAAAGCGCTTCGTGGGAGGCAACCCATGCTTAATTGTTTGCTTGTTAGTGTCATATATCTTTTATTAATTGTTTATCCTCATGTTTAAATTTGTGAAAATGCTTTATTTTGTTTTTAACCTCGTCTTAATTGCATATAAAGGTATTTTACATAAGGAATAAGTGTAGGGAGGATTACACACGTTTTCAAAAGAAACGTAAACATGAGAATAACAATTAATTAAAAGATATTTATGTTTGTTTGTTCGAGTCAAATGCTTGTATCGAGTCATAATGGATGTTTTGCAGAAATTTTTCCAGATTCTAAAGATGTAAATTTTCCAGAATTTTTTTTCCAGAAAATCGCAGACCAGTTTTTGTCAGGATAACCTGACGGCGTCAGGATTGCAACCTGACGGCGTCAGGAAGGAGTAAAAACATCAGATTACTTTTTCTCGTTTTCTGAGCTACTTATAAATTTTTGGAATTTTCCAGGTCTTAATTTTCTTAGAAATTCTGTAAACATCCATTCCACAAGCATTATATCTTAGTTTAAATCGAGTCTTATATATTATTACCGCCGATTTTACGCGAAGGTTTCGTTTGTTCTCTTCAAGTGTGCAGGTTTAGTTTGTCAAGAAGAAGTTACATAAGATTGGAAGGAGCTTTTCACGCAATAATTCTTCTTGGAAAAGAGTTTAACCACCACTTTACACGGATCCTACCGAGCTAATCAGGGGAGTATTAGTTTCTTTCGTTTTTAATTACCTTCCATTATCATAACTTTGATACTTTCGGGGAACATTGGGGACAATGTTCAGTTTAAGTGTAGGGAGGGAAAATAAAACGGGAACTTTGAAATTATGCTTATCCTTGATTATTTGCTTTGTCCAAATTGTGATTGTGTAATAAACCATGAGAAAATGTCGGTTAGGGTAATTTTGGCACCAAATTTAAAATTTTTCATGACATATAGGAGTGGGCCATTAGTCTTAACAAAAGCGTCTCACGGATAGGAAGTTGCATGACTAGCACAAAAACCCTTTACCACCCAAATTCCACCCAAAATGTGAGGATCGCCCTTAGATTAGTAGGAATTAAAGCATTCATCTTTAATGCTTAGAGTGTGAACCGGTAGTATAATAGATTCTAGAACTTGTTTTGTGATGCATTCCGAGATCGCAAGTGAGGCTACACTTGTGTAGTTAGGAATAACTAAATGATAAGAGGCATTAGGATAACCCTTGTTTGATACCTGTAATATAATTACTTCTTCCACTTTGGTTGAGTAATTCCCCCACACCCTTTGCGATGTACTCATCTTTAGTACACGATACCCCTAGTTAACCCCTCAGAGCCTATCCTTTTCGCGGTTCTCGTGATATTTCGGTTTTCCCGGAATATCAATGAAGAGCATTGTTTACACCCCACCCCCAAATATACACCCAAATCGCCTTAGCCTACCCTATATGCACTCACTTTTAGTGCATTATTGTTATCACCCAAAACCCTTAGTTCAATTATCTGGTTGCTTGCATAAGTTGCTAAGTCGAGTCATATCCTTTGTATACAGTTTTGGGATGATTGGGATTCATGGGAAAAGTTAAAGTTTATGAAATGACGGGAAGGGAACGTTAAATTCAAATTCCCTTTGTTTGCGTAATAATGTACCCCAAGTGTTTTAATCTTTTCAAATCGGGTCAAATTAGTGTTAGAGTAATAAAAAACTCAAGTGTAGGGATGTGCTCATAAAGCCCTAGTATTTTGATGTTATCGTAGAGGATGGTAGAGTAAAAGTGTATGAAAAAAAAAAAAAAAAAAATCGAAAAAAAATAAAGTGTAAAAAAAAAAAAAAAAAAAAAATACGGGCTACCATCCTACATCTATCTTTAAATTTATGTTTGTTTATTTCAGTTATCTAAAGTTTAGAGTGTCGAGTCTTGGCTTAGCAACGCCATTCTTCATATGCATTTAACATAGAGATTTTTGACTTGCCACCACTTAATAGCCTATCCCACCAAACCCTTGTTTCCCTACCGTAAGCCTAACATTACAACCCTTTAAAAGACCTCTTTGATAGTCTTTCCTAGGTGCTTACGCCAAAGCGATGGAGGTTTGATCTATTCTCAAGCCTATGGTAATCTATGTACTAGGACCGGTTAATGAGTGTTTATCTTCCATTTCCTATTTTGTTATGTTTCATATATACACCCGAGAGAGATGTGAGTATCCAAACACCCCATGTGAGGTGCTAGTATGTAATTTCCGTGCTTGTTATGACTTTTGCGGGGCTTATATGTGTTGTGGACTGTTTTGAATTAATGCTTCATGACCCCTAACTTATAAATTAATTGGCTAAAAGCACATTTGCTTGAGGACAAGCAAATAACAAGTGTAGGGATATTTGATAAGGTTTTAAAAGGTACCATTTTGAGGGGTCATTTAAGTCCTTATTTGATCACTTTTGTATCCGTTATTGCTTAATATCGTTCCTTTTCACTTTTTAGGTCTCGTGAAGGCAAAATGCTGGAATGGCACTTATTTGGACGGAAAGGCGCGAATATATGAAGAAAATGGCCAAAGTCGAAATCAAGGCACTCACAGTTGCTGAAGTTAGAAGGCGACGGCGTCAGGTGCTATTGGTGACGCCGTCCCAAAATTATTGTGACGGGACAGAACTCAAAACTCGTATTTTCAAGAGACGGCGTCTAGTGGTGAAAGAGTAGGCCGTCGCTACTCAGACGGCCTAGATGCAATCCAGACGACGTCAGAAGCTGAAGAGGACGGCGTCACGTTCATAAGGTGACGCCGTCGCAAGGTTAACGTGGCCAAGACGAAACCCTAATGGCGGCGACACGACGGCGTCACTAAACATAAGGTGACGCCGTCGCAATTGTAATCTTATATATACAATCCGAATTTTTCAGTCTTTGTGTGGAGAGTCTTTTGAGTAAAAACCTAAAACCGAACCTAAGGTGTCTTGTACAGTATTTTAGGGTTTTTAACCCTATCTTACATCAAGATAAGTCTTTGCTTCATTAATTCAATTATGTCTTTGATTATTTGTGTGTATGCTTGCATGTTCTCCATGTCCGGCTAATTTATTTGTGTGTTTGCTTAGGAAGTATGAAACTTAATTATTGAATATTGATTGGTTGTTTCTTATCTTAGTTGATTTATGAACTAGTAATGCGATAGGTCATCCGTTGTGCACTTAATGCTTGATTCATCTTTGTGAACCTTAGAGTATAATTACCTGAGTGATTGTAGGCTAAACCATCCGAAGAGCGCCTTAGAGTAGGAGTCTATAATCTCTAGTGGGTTTGTAGACAAGACCCTTTGGTAAGTTCAAAGAGTTAGGGAGAAACGCATACCCTACAACTTTAGACACACAACGCAACTAGGAATAAGACGTGACACTCAACCATCAATAGGAGATAATTAAGGAGTAATACAAACTAAGTAAACACATCTTTAAACTATCATACGAGCACACATTAATTAGACATAGACTCCCACAACCTTAGTTTAGATAATTAGATAATAGTTGAGTAATCGGTAGAAATACCAACCCCCCAAATCCAATACCCGAGATTCGTACCTTTCCATTTTCATAAAATATAAAAAGATAAAAAATAATCTTCCTCAACCTTAACCTTAGCGTAGTAACTCCCTACTAGCATTCCTATTCCCCTAGAGAACGATATCAATACCCGTGGCTTACCCTAATTACTACACTACAACGATTAGGTTCACTGCCTAGGGTGTTATAAAACTTGCTCGAAGAAAAGGAAGTTCCTTTGACCCCGAACGACGCGTGTAGCGTTATCAGTCACCAGCTATAAAGGTACACTGTTGAGTGCAACCCACATTGGATTGATCAAGTTTGTTTAAAAAATGTGGCCAAATATGGTACGTAAATATTTTCCTCGTTGTTTGATGAGTGTGTAAATACTCATCATTTTTGGTTAAATCTGAACTGCAAAACATTTAAAAATGCTCAGAAATGCATCAAAATAATGAAAATATTCCAAAATTGCATTTTATATGTTTCAGATGCAAAATGTTTAAAATCAGATGAAAAATGAGCTAAGTTTGCATAATTGGCAGTTTCAGTCCCCCAAGTTTCAAAAATTGTCAGAAATAGTCCCTGAGCACTTATTTCAAAAGAAAAGTCACCAAAGGTCCTTTTGGAATCATAAATTGTCATAATTAATCCTTTGGTGAAAAATTCTAAAAGTTTTGAGAAATTACAGTTTTGATCCCTGGATTTTCAGAATGGTCATGTTTAGTCCTTGGAATTTCACAATTGGCAAAAATGGTCTTTCAACTATTTGAGATTTACAAGTATAGCCCTTGGATAACTTTTCAGAATTTACACGTTGGTCCCTGGAATTTCAGTTTGGCAGTTTTAGTCCCTAATGTCTCAAATGGGTTCAATTTTAATCCCAAGCCCAATATTCCATGGCCCATTACTCCTTTGACCCTTTACCCGGTCCAATAATAAAACCCACTCCTTTTTACCCGAACCAACTCACCCACGGTTTGAATATTAAACCACTCACGGGTTACCCCTTCCCCCTCATCATCACCTATGCCTGCAAAAACCACCCACGCTCACCCTCCATCATCATCACACCCATCCTACCCTCCAAACACCCCAAGCCAAGATGCATTAAATGTTTCCTTCCTTGTCCAAGTTATCAGAGCCAACTGACAAAAATACATTTCCCGCCAAAAAAGCCATCAATGGCTATAAACCACTCAAGTAATCCAATGGCCAAGAATTCAAGTGGGATTTGTTCGGAGGTCAAGTGGGAGGAAAGTTGCTATAAAAAGGAGGAAGAAGAGAGAGTGAAAAGGAGTTTTTTTTTTTTTTTTTTTTTTTTTTAGTTTTATTTCTCATGTATGTCGTATTTTAATTTCCTGTCAATCTAGTTATTTTCAGTAGTTAAATCATTTGTAATTCTTGTTTTAAATAGTACTCTCATCTTCTACTTAATGCAATTTTCAATTTCTTCTTTAATTCTTGTCATTTAGTTGTGAAAAGCTTGAACTGATTTGAGTTAGAGTTACTGTTAAGATAAGCTCATATAAGCTCATTAAAGCTTGTATGAGCTTATACATGTTTATGCTTGCAATATTATTCAGTTTTTATAAAAAAAATCAAGTTGAGTCAACGAAAGTCAAAGTTCAAAGCTAAATTCAATTTCACTTCAATTTTCGTTTTCATTATGTTAGAATGTAAAGCTTTATGTTAATTTAAGTTGTTGATTCAATAAGATACAGATTCCATCAAGTTTTCCAGCATTGTTTGTCTTTAAATTGCAATTTAGAGTTTAGAAGGGGTGTTTGGCTTAACCTTAGTTTGGGTCTAGAATCTCTTTCTACCCACTTTGACCAGTCAAGTCAAAACTGTTTTTAGGATTCTGAGTCAAGTTTTATGATTGGAAAAGGTTTTACAAGATTTCAAAAGGTTTAAAGTTTTTCTTAGTCGTAAAAAATTTGGATTCTGTAAGATTATCTATGGCAGTTTAGTCAACATTTTGTGATGATAAAAATTAATAAAAAATAAAAATAGACATTTCACCAGCTTGTTTAACTGTGGTTAAGAGGAAAAAATTCACAAAAATGTTTTACTAGGGCTGCAGTGGGTTCAAAGTGGGTGGTTTGGGCACTTACCTGTCCTGTGCACAGTTCTAAAACCCAATCTGCAGGATTTTCCTTAGCTTATTTATAAGCTGATTCAGCTTATATTGGGTCAGAAATGGGAGGCAAAACAAAGCTAGGTAGGTGGGTTTGATATTCTCAGAAGCTCATAAGCTCATTCATTCCTTAGCTTATTCAGAATAAGCTCCAAAGTAGTCTCATTGGCCTGTTCTGCTGCAACTCTCTTCAGCAGCTTGTTTTGATTCTTAAAGTGCTTATCAGGTTCCTGTTTCAGCTTAGTTTTTGTCTGATTAAGCTCTTGTCATGAATTTGGATTAGGTTAGTTAATAATATTGCTTATTAGTGCTTATTGCTTGCTTATTTTGTCCTTTGTATGCTTAGTCTCCTTAACAACCCCTTAGTTTTTAGTTTAGCCTTAATTCTTCAAAACTGCTTATTTCCCTTTAGTATAGCTTTATTCCTGTTAACCTTAGCTTATTTTAGTTATCTCATATGCATGCTAGCTTATTTGATTGAACATCTGCTCATTTGTTGCTTATTTGTGCTCATCAGTCACCAAAAAGGGTGTTTGTTTGTAACTGGCCATACCTGTGGGTAATAAGCAGTTCCAACTGCTTATTCCAAGTGTATGACAAACAAAGTTTTTACAAAAAAGTCTCATTTCTATCTTATAAACAAGTTTCAAAAATAAAATCAAGAAAAAAAAAAAAAGAAAGTTGCAAAAAGGGAGAGGCAGGGGTCGAACCTGAGACCTCTCCCTTATGAGAGTGTTAGAGGGTACCTGTATGCCAATTGCCCTTGGGACTTCCTTGGTTATTTCTTTACACAACCAAATATTTAAGTAGGGTTGGCAGTTTAGCCTTAAGCACTTAGTTAGCTTATTTTTAGCTTATTTCTCAAAGCACCACCCACGTTTTTTATTTTTCTTAGAATCAGTGATGCTTAAAGTATTTTCTGTGATATTTTCAGATTTTTCCAAAATCATTTAGTATTTTTAATTAATAAATTAGTTAAATCTAGTTTTTAATTCATAATAAATAAATAAAAACTCAAAAAAATATTCCGCTTTTTCCTAAAATTATTTTTAGTCAATTAGAATGTAGGAAAATTGTTTTTACACTCGTAGGACTTTTATTTCACAAATTTTACGTTTTTACTTGCGCACTCGCGTAATTTTTACATATAACGTGCGTTTTCATTCTAGGTCACGTTTTTAGGTAATTTAGGTTTACGTTTTAATTAAAATAGTTTATTTAAGTTATTTTGTTTTATAAATCAAGAAAAACATCATTTTGCAAATAGTGATAGCGTTTATTTAATATATTTTATCTTTTTAACTTTCTTTAATTTGCATTTAAGCCCTTGTAATTTATATACTTTTTCTGTAGTTATAATAAATCAAAACTCTTTTCCGTTCAAATCCTCTCGATCACTATTCGTCTGGTGATTCATCGCACAGCTCGTTGGGACATAACGACCTGGGGAAACCCTATACTCTCCTGATCTTCATTGCATTGGTGTCTGAACTGTTTTAAGTTTCTTACGGTTAGCCATTCACAAGTGGCTAGCTTGTGTGAGATAACTTGACGGTTTGGCACCGAATCAAATTTTTGGCGCCGCTGCCGGGGAGCTGTGCTGATTATCTTCCGTTTAGCAGATTAGTGATTTGAATATTCACTCATTGTTCATACCATCTATATATGTTTATATTTTCTTATAAAAACCCAAAAATCCAAAAACATCTTAAAATCAAAAACCCAAAAAGATTTTCATTCTTTGTTTTTACATCATGTTTTTCAAAAATACCAAAAATATTCATCTTTACCCTCTTACCCTTTTTGATTCTTTATCCCTTTACCCTCTATCCATTTGATTCTAACTTCTTCTATTCTCATGGAATCTCTCGACTACGACGAATTCTGGGACGAAGTTGAAAAACTTCAGACTTCATCACAAATGTCAAGAATTCGTGTTGTTCGTGATGATCCATTAATTCTGCGTAGGGAAATGGAACGAGAAACCGGGGTGACAAAGGACCAGGTACTTCCCTCTAACAATGGAAGTGCTAAATACGTCCAACCTACGGTTATCCAAAGATCTAAACCCTCAATTGCTCCTAAGCCGTCTAAAATTGATCCTAAACTTTCACGATTTACGGTTAAAAGCAAACATGCAGAATTTAGATCGGTGACTAGCAAGAATGACTTGCCTAAACTTCACGTTTCTCAAAAACCAGAACCGGAGACCATAACGGGAGTGGTGGAAATTGCTAGCTCTCAGAGCACACCACTTGTCCCACCTCCGGATTTTTCAAAATGTTCTTCGAGACTTGATAGTCATTCGGATCACCATCTTGGTTTTGTATCGTTTATTCCTTGTGTCGGTTGTGGTGAACCTCTTTTTGGTTCACCCTGTCGTTGGTGTACGTGTGTACATTGTGGTAATGATATTCATAACGGGAGTTGTTTGTTTTGTGGTTCGAGGAATTCATTTGATTATGATCATAATCCAAACTCATTTAACGACCCCTCAAACTTTTCCAATTACCCACCACAACCCGACTTATCTTCAGATCATCAACATAACTACTGTGAATTTTGTGGAGGTCCTCACCAAGGATTTGAGTGTCAATCCGGAAACACATTTGTCTATGAACAGTTTTCTGGTGATGCTCAGAACTTTGGTTATGACCAATATCCATACAATTCACTAGTCCAGACTCAACAGTTTTACTGTTGTGAGTACTGTGGAGGTCCCCACTTCAGCTTTGATTGTCAAATAGGGAATCCATTTCCTTGTAACAATCATGACTCTCACAGGTTTGACAATTTCCAACCTCCACAGCACCATACGGTTCAAACTCCACCTGAGCCGTTGTCTCAAGAAATTTCCCAAAATTTTGAAACCGCAATGAAAACACTTGATGATATGATTAGTAACTTTAAGAATCAAGTGAGTGGTGAAAAGACCATGGGAGAATTGCTAGCCGAAGAACGAGAGGCCCGCAAATCTAGGGAAGAATTATTAGTCCTAGAGCAAGCAGCTCTAAGGCGTTCCCAATTTCTTAAGGCAGCTCTATATGATGATGACGAGGAGAGTTTTTATCCTTTTAATATTATTTCTCAACTCCCTCAGTCAGTTGATATCCCAGCAGTTGAGATTCATTCTCAAACAACTGCTATCACACCCGAAGCTCCCACTCACTCTCTGAACATGGGGGACGAGCATCTTGACACTATTCCTGAAAAGGAATCAGACGAATTCATAAAGTCTAGTGTCGAGAACCTTGTCCCAATCCCGAGAGAGTCACAGGGAAATTCTGATCATATGTGTGATTCTCTTTCCCCTCTTGAGTGTTCAAATGATCATTTTGAAACTTTCTCCAATTGTAGCGAAGATTGTGCTTCCTATGGAAACATCGAGTATGTTGAGGCATCACTTCCACAATCTGATGCTGATCATCTTCTTGAGGAGTTCACTAATGAACTCACTCACATCAATCCACTTTCATCGGGAACTGATGATGGTCTCTTTGATTTCGAAGCCGATCTGAGAGAGACTGAAAGTCTCCTTGATAATGATCGTTCACTCACTTCTCACCCTAACAGTCCAATAGAGAATGTTGATCACTTTGTTCTCGAAACATTCAAAGCTACTTTCACCAATCCTCTATTTGAATTCAACTCTGAATTCACTTTAATTTCTGAGAATCCAATCTTTGATACTCAGACCGAGGATAGTGATGAGCCCACAATGGAACAAGAGTTCACAATTTCACTTCATGTGAATGATTCTTTTCATGAAGAGTTCTCCGGTGAACTCTCTCATGACATATCTCCTCCGGAACATGATCATTTCTATTTTTATCTTGAGGATGATATTGGCTCGGAGGAAGGTGTACTCTATCATACGAGTTTGCTTATTGATGATACTACCCTCACCCTTCCTCCCGATATGTCTACATTTGAGGATGAAGAATGGATCTTGATTGTTATCAAAATCTTTCTTCCTTTCCTCAAATATCTTGTGATTTCTCTTCATCTTCACTCCTTCGGGAATGAAGACACTATCTTTGACCCCGGCATTTTCATTTATCATTTTTGAGCCGGTTCTATGTATATCTCATCGGTGTGGAACTTTCACGTGCTTCAGATGTTTGTCCAAACATCTTGAATGAAAGTCCGATGGAGATTGTCTCTTCCACTTACTTCCCCATGAACAAATTAATTCGGGGTCTAGTCAAGCTAGCGACTCGGTAATCAAAAACAGTAGTTAAACATGGGTTTTCACCAGTGTGTACCACCCTAGTGTGGGGGAGTTGCCCCCCGCTGTTGCATATAAGTTTTCAGTCATATATATATATATATATATATATATATATATATATATATATATATATATATATATATATATCAAAAATAAAATAATGGCCGTAATATTTCCCTTTTACGTTCTATGTTTCGGCATAACCGCCGGTACTTTGAATATTGAGGGCAATATTCATTTCTAGTGTGGGGGGGAATTCTCACGAATTTTATCATGTAATTATACCACTCAATTCCCCCATTTTTGGCCAAAATTTTTTTTTGGAGTAAGTGTTTTGCACTTACTCAGCTTATGGTTATCAGTCCGCCATGTCTAATAAACAAAAGGATTGGCTAATCCAGGAGCAAACGGCTCTTGGTAAAGATATCTCAAATCCGTTGACGGCTTGCAATTTGCCCAAAATTGTATGGTATTCAGCTCACCATATCCTTAAAAGTGAAGAGTTGGCTAGCCCGCAAGTTTATGGCTTGTGGTAAAGGCAGTGGAAAAACCATAATTAGTAATCGACTCACCAAAGATAATATTGATAATTTATCTAAAGAGTTGGCTAGTCCAGAAGCAAACGGCTTCTGGTAAAGACAAATCAAATCCGTTGGGAGCTGGTGGTTTGCTCAAAATCACATGGTTATCAGTGTACCATAGTTCTTACTTGAACTGAAACATTTGGCTACTCCAGAAGTAATGGCTTTTGGTAAAGAGATTCAAATCCATTAAGTTTTTTTCTCAAAAGATTGCTAGGGACTAGCAATAGTTTAGTGTGGGGGATTGATGAGTGTGTAAATACTCATCATTTTTGGTTAAATCTGAACTGCAAAACATTTAAAAATGCTCAGAAATGCATCAAAATACTGAAAATATTCCAAAATTGCATTTTATATGTTTCAGATGCAAAATGTTTAAAATCAGATGAAAAATGAGCTAAGTTTGCATAATTGGCAGTTTCAGTCCCCCAAGTTTCAAAAATTGTCAGAAATAGTCCCTGAGCACCTATTTCAAAAGAAAAGTCACCAAAGGTCCTTTTGGAATCATAAATTATCATAATTAATCCTTTGGTGAAAAATTCCAAAAGTTTTGAGAAATTACAGTTTTGATCCCTGGATTTTCAGAATGGTCATGTTTAGTCCTTGGAATTTCACAATTGGCAAAAATGGTCTTTCAACTATTTGAGATTAACAAGTATAGCCCTTGGATCACTTTTCAGAATTTACACGTTGGTCCCTGGAATTTCAGTTTGGCAGTTTTAGTCCCTAATGTCTCAAATGGGTTCAATTTTAATCCCAAGCCCAATATTCCATGGCCCATTACTCCTTTGACCCTTTACCCGGTCCAATAATAAAACCCACCCCTTTTTACCCGAACCAACTCACCCACGATTTGAATATTAAACCACTCACGGGTTACCCCTTCCCCCTCATCATCACCTATGCCTGCAAAAACCACCCACGCTCACCCTCCATCATCATCACACCCATCCTACCCTCCAAACACCCCAAGCCAAGATGCATTAAATGTTTCCTTCCCTGTCCAAGTTATCAGAGCCAACTGACAAAAATACATTTCCCGCCAAAAAAGCCATCAATGGCTATAAACTACTCAAGTAATCCAATGGCCAAGAATTCAAGTGGGATTTGTTCAGAGGTCAAGTGGGAGGACAGTTGCTATAAAAAGGAGGAAGAAGAGAGAGTGAAAAGGAGTTTTTTTTTTTTTAGTTTTATTTCTCATGTATGTCGTATTTTAATTTCCTGTCAATCTAGTTATTTTCAGTAGTTAAATCATTTGTAATTCTTGTTTTAAATAGTACTCTCATCTTCTACTTAATGCAATTTTCAATTTCTTCTTTAATTCTTGTCATTTAGTTGTGAAAAGCTTGAACTGATTTGAGTTAGAGTTACTGTTAAGATAAGCTCATATAAGCTCATTAAAGCTTGTATGAGCTTATACATGTTTATGCTTACAATATTATTCAGTTTTTATAAAAAAAATCAAGTTGAGTCAACGAAAGTCAAAGTTCAAAGCTAAATTCAATTTCACTTCAATTTTCGTTTTCATTATGTTAGAATGTAAAGCTTTATGTTAATTTAAGTTGTTGATTCAATAAGATACAGATTCCATCAAGTTTTCCAGCATTGTTTGTCTTTAAATTGCAATTTAGAGTTTAGAAGGGGTGTTTGGCTTAACCTTAGTTTGGGTCTAGAATCTCTTTCTACCCACTTTGACCAGTCAAGTCAAAACTGTTTTTAGGATTCTGAGTCAAGTTTTATGATTGGAAAAGGTTTTACAAGATTTCAAAAGGTTTAAAGTTTTTCTTAGTCGTAAAAAATTTGGATTCTGTAAGATTATCTATGGCAGTTTAGTCAACATTTTGTGATGATAAAAATTAATAAAAAATAAAAATAGACATTTCACCAGCTTGTTTAACTGTGGTTAAGAGGAAAAAATTCACAAAAATGTTTTACTAGGGCTGCAGTGGGTTCAAAGTGGGTGGTTTGGGCACTTACCTGTCCTGTGCACAGTTCTAAAACCCAATCTGCAGGATTTTCCTTAGCTTATTTATAAGCTGATTCAGCTTATATTGGGTCAGAAATGGGAGGCAAAACAAAGCTAGGTAGGTGGGTTTGATATTCTCAGAAGCTCATAAGCTCATTCATTCCTTAGCTTATTCAGAATAAGCTCCAAAGTAGTCTCATTGGCCTGTTCTGCTGCAACTCTCTTCAGCAGCTTGTTTTGATTCTTAAAGTGCTTATCAGGTTCCTGTTTCAGCTTAGTTTTTGTCTGATTAAGCTCTTGTCATGAATTTGGATTAGGTTAGTTAATAATATTGCTTATTAGTGCTTATTGCTTGCTTATTTTGTCCTTTGTATGCTTAGTCTCCTTAACAACCCCTTAGTTTTTAGTTTAGCCTTAATTCTTCAAAACTGCTTATTTCCCTTTAGTATAGCTTTATTCCTGTTAACCTTAGCTTATTTTAGTTATCTCATATGCATGCTAGCTTATTTGATTGAACATCTGCTCATTTGTTGCTTATTTGTGCTCATCAGTCACCAAAAAGGGTGTTTGTTTGTAACTGGCCATACCTGTGGGTAATAAGCAGTTCCAACTGCTTATTCCAAGTGTATGACAAACAAAGTTTTTACAAAAAAGTCTCATTTCTATCTTATAAACAAGTTTCAAAAAGAAAATCAAGAAAAAAAAAAAAAGTTGCAAAAAGGGAGAGGCAGGGGTCGAACCTGAGACCTCTCCCTTATGAGAGTGTTAGAGGGTACCTGTATGCCAATTGCCCTTGGGACTTCCTTGGTTATTTCTTTACACAACCAAATATTTAAGTAGGGTTGGCAGTTTAGCCTTAAGCACTTAGTTAGCTTATTTTTAGCTTATTTCTCAAAGCATCACCCACGTTTTTTATTTTTCTTAGAATCAGTGATGCTTAAAGTATTTTCTGTGAAATTTTCAGATTTTTCCAAAATCATTTAGTATTTTTAATTAATTAATTAGTTAAATCTAGTTTTTAATTCATAATAAATAAATAAAAACTCAAAAAAATATTACGCTTTTTCCTAAAATTATTTTTAGTCAATTAGAATGTAGGAAAATTGTTTTTACACTCGTAGGACTTTTATTTCACAAATTTTACGTTTTTACTTGCGCACTCGCGTAATTTTTACATATAACGTGCGTTTTCATTCTAGGTCACGTTTTTAGGTAATTTAGGTTTACGTTTTAATTAAAATAGTTTATTTAAGTTATTTTGTTTTATAAATCAAGAAAAACATCATTTTGCAAATAGTGATAGCTTTTATTTAATATATTTTATCTTTTTAACTTTCTTTAATTTGCATTTAAGCCCTTGTAATTTATATACTATTTCTGTAGTTATAATAAATCAAAACTCTTTTCCGTTCAAATCCTCTCGATCACTATTCGTCTGGTGATTCATCGCACAGCTCGTTGGGACATAACGACCTGGGGAAACCCTATACTCTCCTGATCTTCATTGCATTGGTGTCTGAACTGTTTTAAGTTTCTTACGGTTAGCCATTCACAAGTGGCTAGCTTGTGTGAGATAACTTGACGGTTTGGCACCGAATCAAATTTTTGGCGCCGCTGCCGGGGAGCTGTGCTGATTATCTTCCGTTTAGCAGATTAGTGATTTGAATATTCACTCATTGTTCATACCATCTATATATGTTTATATTTTCTTATAAAAACCCAAAAATCCAAAAACATCTTAAAATCAAAAACCCAAAAAGATTTTCATTCTTTGTTTTTACATCATGTTTTTCAAAAATACCAAAAATATTCATCTTTACCCTCTTACCCTTTTTGATTCTTTATCCCTTTACCCTCTATCCATTTGATTCTAACTTCTTCTATTCTCATGGAATCTCTCGACTACGACGAATTCTGGGACGAAGTTGAAAAACTTCAGACTTCATCACAAATGTCAAGAATTCGTGTTGTTCGTGATGATCCATTAATTCTGCGTAGGGAAATGGAACGAGAAACCGGGGTGACAAAGGACCAGGTACTTCCCTCTAACAATGGAAGTGCTAAATACGTCCAACCTACGGTTATCCAAAGATCTAAACCCTCAATTGCTCCTAAGCCGTCTAAAATTGATCCTAAACTTTCACGATTTACGGTTAAAAGCAAACATGCAGAATTTAGATCGGTGACTAGCAAGAATGACTTGCCTAAACTTCACGTTTCTCAAAAACCAGAACCGGAGACCATAACGGGAGTGGTGGAAATTGCTAGCTCTCAGAGCACACCACTTGTCCCACCTCCGGATTTTTCAAAATGTTCTTCGAGACTTGATAGTCATTCGGATCACCATCTTGGTTTTGTATCGTTTATTCCTTGTGTCGGTTGTGGTGAACCTATTTTTGGTTCACCCTGTCGTTGGTGTACGTGTGTACATTGTGGTAATGATATTCATAACGGGAGTTGTTTGTTTTGTGGTTCGAGGAATTCATTTGATTATGATCATAATCCGAACTCATTTAACGACCCCTCAAACTTTTCCAATTACCCACCACAACCCGACTTATCTTCAGATCATCAACATAACTACTGTGAATTTTGTGGAGGTCCTCACCAAGGATTTGAGTGTCAATCCGGAAACACATTTGTCTATGAACAGTTTTCCGGTGATGCTCAGAACTTTGGTTATGACCAATATCCATACAATTCACCAGTCCAGACTCAACAGTTTTACTGTTGTGAGTACTGTGGAGGTCCCCACTTCAGCTCTGATTGTCAAATAGGGAATCCATTTCCTTGTAACAATCATGACTCTCACAGGTTTGACAATTTCCAACCTCCACAGCACCATACGGTTCAAACTCCACCTGAGCCGTTGTCTCAAGAAATTTCCCAAAATTTTGAAACCGCAATGAAAACACTTGATGATATGATTAGTAACTTTAAGAATCAAGTGAGTGGTGAAAAGACCATGGGAGAATTGCTAGCCGAAGAACGAGAGGCCCGCAAATCTAGGGAAGAATTATTAGTCCTAGAGCAAGCAGCTCTAAGGCGTTCCCAATTTCTTAAGGCAGCTCTATATGATGATGACGAGGAGAGTTTTTATCCTTTTAATATTATTTCTCAACTCCCTCAGTCAGTTGATATCCCAGCAGTTAAGATTCATTCTCAAACAACTGCTATCACACCCGAAGCTCCCACTCACTCTCTGAACATGGGGGACGAGCATCTTGACACTATTCCTGAAAAGGAATCAGACGAATTCATAAAGTCTAGTGTCGAGAACCTTGTCCCAATCCCGAGAGAGTCACAGGGAAATTCTGATCATATGTGTGATTCTCTTTCCCCTCTTGAGTGTTCAAATGATCATTTTGAAACTTTCTCCAATTGTAGCGAAGATTGTGCTTCCTATGGAAACATCGAGTATGTTGAGGCATCACTTCCACAATCTGATGCTGATCATCTTCTTGAGGAGTTCACTAATGAACTCACTCACATCAATCCACTTTCATCGGGAACTGATGATGGTCTCTTTGATTTCGAAGCCGATCTGAGAGAGACTGAAAGTCTCCTTGATAATGATCGTTCACTCACTTCTCACCCTAACAGTCCAATAGAGAATGTTGATCACTTTGTTCTCGAAACATTCAAAGCTACTTTCACCAATACTCTATTTGAATTCAACTCTGAATTCACTTTAATTTCTGAGAATCCAATCTTTGATACTCAGACCGAGGATAGTGATGAGCCCACAATGGAACAAGAGTTCACAATTTCACTTCATGTGAATGATTCTTTTCATGAAGAGTTCTCCGGTGAACTCTCTCATGACATATCTCCTCCGGAACATGATCATTTCTATTTTTATCTTGAGGATGATATTGGCTCGGAGGAAGGTGTACTCTATCATACGAGTTTGCTTATTGATGATACTACCCTCACCCTTCCTCCCGATATGTCTACATTTGAGGATGAAGAATGGATCTTGATTGTTATCAAAATCTTTCTTCCTTTCCTCAAATATCTTGTGATTTCTCTTCATCTTCACTCCTTCGGGAATGAAGACACTATCTTTGACCCCGGCATTTTCATTTATCATTTTTGAGCCGGTTCTATGTATATCTCATCGGTGTGGAACTTTCACGTGCTTCAGATGTTTGTCCAAACATCTTGAATGAAAGTCCGATGGAGATTGTCTCTTCCACTTACTTCCCCATGAACAAATTAATTCGGGGTCTAGTCAAGCTAGCGACTCGGTAATCAAAAACAGTAGTTAAACATGGGTTTTCACCAGTGTGTACCACCCTAGTGTGGGGGAGTTGCCCCCCGCTGTTGTATATAAGTTTTCAGTCAAATATATATATATATATATATATATATATATATATATATATATATATATATATATATATATATATATATATATATATATATATATATATATATCAAAAATAAAATAATGGCCGTAATATTTCCCTTTTACGTTCTATGTTTCGGCATAACCGCCGGTACTTTGAATATTGAGGGCAATATTCATTTCTAGTGTGGGGGGGAATTCTCACGAATTTTATCATGTAATTATACCACCCAATTCCCCCATTTTTGGCCAAATTTTTTTTTTGGAGAAAGTGTTTTGCACTTACTCAGCTTATGGTTATGAGTCCGCCATGTCTAATAAACAAAAGGATTGGCTAATCCAGGAGCAAACGGCTCTTGGTAAAGATATCTCAAATCCGTTGACGGCTTGCAATTTGCCCAAAATTGTATGGTATTCAACTCACCATATCCTTAAAAGTGAAGAGTTGGCTAGCCCGCAAGTTTATGGCTTGTGGTAAAGGCAGTGGAAAAACCATAATTAGTAATCGACTCACCAAAGATAATATTGATAATTTATCTAAAGAGTTGGCTAGTCCAGAAGCAAACGGCTTCTGGTAAAGACAAATCAAATCCGTTGGGAGCTGGTGGTTTGCTCAAAATCACATGGTTATCAGTGTACCATAGTTCTTACTTGAACTGAAACATTTGGCTACTCCAGAAGTAATGGCTTTTGGTAAAGAGATTCAAATCCATTAAGTTTTTTTTTCAAAAGATTGCTAGGGACTAGCAATAGTTTAGTGTGGGGGATTGATGAGTGTGTAAATACTCATCATTTTTGGTTAAATCTGAACTACAAAACATTTAAAAATGCTCAGAAATGCATTAAAATACTGAAAATATTCCAAAATTGCATTTTATATGTTTCAGATGCAAAATGTTTAAAATCAGATGAAAAATGAGCTAAGTTTGCATAATTGGCAGTTTCAGTCCCCCAAGTTTCAAAAATTGTCAGAAATAGTCCCTGAGCACCTATTTCAAAAGAAAAGTCACCAAAGGTCCTTTTGGAATCATAAATTATCATAATTAATCCTTTGGTGAAAAATTCCAAAAGTTTTGAGAAATTACAGTTTTGATCCCTGGATTTTCAGAATGGTCATGTTTAGTCCTTGGAATTTCACAATTGGCAAAAATGGTCTTTCAACTATTTGAGATTTACAAGTATAGCCCTTGGATCACTTTTCAGAATTTACACGTTGGTCCCTGGAATTTCAGTTTGGCAGTTTTAGTCCCTAATGTCTCAAATGGGTTCAATTTTAATCCCAAGCCCAATATTCCATGGCCCATTACTCCTTTGACCCTTTACCCGGTCCAATAATAAAACCCACCCCTTTTTACCCGAACCAACTCACCCACGGTTTGAATATTAAACCACTCACGGGTTACCCCTTCCCCCTCATCATCACCTATGCCTGCAAAAACCACCCACGCTCACCCTCCATCATCATCACACCCATCCTACCCTCCAAACACCCCAAGCCAAGATGCATTAAATGTTTCCTTCCCTGTCCAAGTTATCAGAGCCAACTGACAAAAATACATTTCCCGCCAAAAAAGCCATCAATGGCTATAAACCACTCAAGTAATCCAATGGCCAAGAATTCAAGTGGGATTTGTTCAGAGGTCAAGTGGGAGGACAGTTGCTATAAAAAGGAGGAAGAAGAGAGAGTGAAAAGGAGTTTTTTTTTTTTTTTTTTTTTTTTTTTTTTTTTAGTTTTATTTCTCATGTATGTCGTATTTTAATTTCCTGTCAATCTAGTTATTTTCAGTAGTTAAATCATTTGTAATTCTTGTTTTAAATAGTACTCTCATCTTCTACTTAATGCAATTTTCAATTTCTTCTTTAATTCTTCTCATTTAGTTGTGAAAAGCTTGAACTGATTTGAGTTAGAGTTACTGTTAAGATAAGCTCATATAAGCTCATTAAAGCTTGTATGAGCTTATACATGTTTATGCTTACAATATTATTCAGTTTTTATAAAAAAAATCAAGTTGAGTCAACGAAAGTCAAAGTTCAAAGCTAAATTCAATTTCACTTCAATTTTCGTTTTCATTATGTTAGAATGTAAAGCTTTATGTTAATTTAAGTTGTTGATTCAATAAGATACAGATTCCATCAAGTTTTCCAGCATTGTTTGTCTTTAAATTGCAATTTAGAGTTTAGAAGGGGTGTTTGGCTTAACCTTAGTTTGGGTCTAGAATCTCTTTCTACCCACTTTGACCAGTCAAGTCAAAACTGTTTTTAGGATTCTGAGTCAAGTTTTATGATTGGAAAAGGTTTTACAAGATTTCAAAAGGTTTAAAGTTTTTCTTAGTCGTAAAAAATTTGGATTCTGTAAGATTATCTATGGCAGTTTAGTCAACATTTTGTGATGATAAAAATTAATAAAAAATAAAAATAGACATTTCACCAGCTTGTTTAACTGTGGTTAAGAGGAAAAAATTCACAAAAATGTTTTACTAGGGCTGCAGTGGGTTCAAAGTGGGTGGTTTGGGCACTTACCTGTCCTGTGCACAGTTCTAAAACCCAATCTGCAGGATTTTCCTTAGCTTATTTATAAGCTGATTCAGCTTATATTGGGTCAGAAATGGGAGGCAAAACAAAGCTAGGTAGGTGGGTTTGATATTCTCAGAAGCTCATAAGCTCATTCATTCCTTAGCTTATTCAGAATAAGCTCCAAAGTAGTCTCATTGGCCTGTTCTGCTGCAACTCTCTTCAGCAGCTTGTTTTGATTCTTAAAGTGCTTATCAGGTTCCTGTTTCAGCTTAGTTTTTGTCTGATTAAGCTCTTGTCATGAATTTGGATTAGGTTAGTTAATAATATTGCTTATTAGTGCTTATTGCTTGCTTATTTTGTCCTTTGTATGCTTAGTCTCCTTAACAACCCCTTAGTTTTTAGTTTAGCCTTAATTCTTCAAAACTGCTTATTTCCCTTTAGTATAGCTTTATTCCTGTTAACCTTAGCTTATTTTAGTTATCTCATATGCATGCTAGCTTATTTGATTGAACATCTGCTCATTTGTTGCTTATTTGTGCTCATCAGTCACCAAAAAGGGTGTTTGTTTGTAAATGCCCATACCTGTGGGTAATAAGCAGTTCCAACTGCTTATTCCAAGTGTATGACAAACAAAGTTTTTACAAAAAAGTCTCATTTCTATCTTATAAACAAGTTTCAAAAAGAAAATCAAGAAAAAAAAAAGAAAGTTGCAAAAAGGGAGAGGCAGGGGTCGAACCTGAGACCTCTCCCTTATGAGAGTGTTAGAGGGTACCTGTATGCCAATTGCCCTTGGGACTTCCTTGGTTATTTCTTTACACAACCAAATATTTAAGTAGGGTTGGCAGTTTAGCCTTAAGCACTTAGTTAGCTTATTTTTAGCTTATTTCTCAAAGCACCACCCACGTTTTTTATTTTTCTTAGAATCAGTGATGCTTAAAGTATTTTCTGTGAAATTTTCAGATTTTTCCAAAATCATTTAGTATTTTTAATTAATTAATTAGTTAAATCTAGTTTTTAATTCATAATAAATAAATAAAAACTCAAAAAAATATTCCGCTTTTTCCTAAAATTATTTTTAGTCAATTAGAATGTAGGAAAATTGTTTTTACACTCGTAGGACTTTTATTTCACAAATTTTACGTTTTTACTTGCGCACTCGCGTAATTTTTACATATAAAGTGCGTTTTCATTCTAGGTCACGTTTTTAGGTAATTTAGGTTTACGTTTTAATTAAAATAGTTTATTTAAGTTATTTTGTTTTATAAATCAAGAAAAATATCATTTTGCAAATAGTGATAGCGTTTATTTAATATATTTTATCTTTTTAACTTTCTTTAATTTGCATTTAAGCCCTTGTAATTTATATACTTTTTCTGTAGTTATAATAAATCAAAACTCTTTTCCGTTCAAATCCTCTCGATCACTATTCGTCTGGTGATTCATCGCACAACTCGTTGGGACATAACGACCTGGGGAAACCCTATACTCTCCTGATCTTCATTGCATTGGTGTCTGAACTGTTTTAAGTTTCTTACGGTTAGCCATTCACAAGTGGCTAGCTTGTGTGAGATAACTTGACGGTTTGGCAACGAATCATTGTTTATTGTACATTATTTATTTCCAATTGGTTATATGCTTCAACAAATCGTTGTTGTTATTCGATTAGTACTTTCTTGGGTTTAACCTGAGATTCAGGGGCTTCAGCGTCTTTCTTTGTTAGTGTATCTTCTAGGCTAACCACAGCAACATCATTGTTACTGGATTCAAGGCCAACAAACGAATTTTTGTCAACCACATCCCCTTGTTGATCATAACAATCCATTAAATCTAAAGACGGAAGACACAATTTTATATCGACGCTTTTGTTGACATTATCTTGGGAGGAAACAGGAGTGTCATTTTGGCCAACCACATTTACATATGGCAGGTTGTTGTCTTTAAACTGACATTTGAGAATACAGTATGTTACAAAACAGCCCATTAAACTATTTTATTTATCGGCGATGTTTTACTGAGAATGTAGATACCTCATGAGCTTTGTTGGTGGGTGTTCCTACTTCTGTCTGCACACAATCAATATTGGTAACGGGTTCAGGTTGGCAAGCCAATTGTTTTTGAACCACATCTTGCTGTTCGTTATCACAATCATTACCACAATCCAGTTCCTGCTGAATTTTAAATATATATACCTAAGTAGGGACGTATGCTATAGCTGATATTTAAAATGTAACTGAAATATAACGTACAATAATGGGGTCATCGGGTATTTTATTTTCCTCTTTAGGCGCAACTGGTGGAAGTTGAGTACTACTTTCACCTCCATATTCCATAACAGGACATTTTTGGGTCATGGCACAAGCTTCAACAAGCATACCAAGGTTACATGGTTGCATTTCTTTAAGCCCATCATCATCATCATCCTGAACAACTATTGCATGGTCCGCATGGACAACCTTATCCCCGTTAGGGCCTACAATATGAGACGACGTGGCCTGTATCGACCAATGTTTGATATAAGTGTGGACACGAACGATTATTTGAGTTTGGTATAAACATTGGAGGTAAAATGAAAAGTAAATACAAACCTTCTGATCATCGGGAGTAATGTCAGGGTCGTTTGTGGTGGCACAACTTTTAGTATGTTCAGGATCAACAACAACATAATTATTTAGACCCAATAGTTGTTGTACTTTTGAAAGTCTGCTTTTCATAGTCATAAACACATCAAGTACAAAAGGTGTGTTTCTGACCGAATGAATGCCGTTTTCTATCATCAAAAATTTTTTTTTCCAAATCCAGTAACTCACTGTTAGGAATTAGAAATTCCAGGTATTAAAGAGTCGGTCACCTCAAGTATTTTTCGTAAGAAAGCTCGTAGTCGTAGTTCTTTTAAGTTAAGTAGTATTTAGTTAAGTAACACCGTGGAGGACGGACGGGTCTTTACCCACTGTATGCCTGATCAACAGCCCGATGTGTGGCGATTTATGTAAGACTATAAATACTCTCTACCTCCCAAGGTAGAGGGTTGGAGCTCATAATAATATCTTTCACTTTCTCTCACTAAGTTCCCTAAACCTCTAACTTTCTCTCTCTAGAATTCCACTTATACGCCACCTTGTTGTTATGGTTTGATGTGTATGTGAAAACTAATATCTTACAATTGGTATCAAGAGCCATGGTTAGATCATATCTTGCACATCTTTGGATTTCTAGTGGTTTTTAGGTGGTTTTTGAGTTTGAAAAAGTTTAGTGGTTTTTGCATCATTTGGTTGATTTCTTGTGTTAAAGTTTGGATTTTGTTAGTACTTTTATGTTTAGAATCATCACAAGTGTGTAGGTTTTCATTTGGTAAGCTTGAATCATCTTGGTTGGGTTGTTTTTGGATTGAAAAGTGATGTTTATGTGGTTTTTTCTTACTAGCGACTTAACTCACGGATTACTTTCTTCGTAGCGACTTGCTTTACAAATTTGTAGCGAGTTACAGTTTTAGACCTAGCGACTTAGATCTAGCGAGTTACAGTACAAGTAGTGGACTCTCCACTACGGGTAGCGACTTGGTGGTAGCGACTTGGTTCGTAGCGAGTTGCTCTTTAGCGACTTGTATCTTTAGCGACTTGAGTAGCGAATTGCTGCCAAAATTTTGCTAGCGACTTGAGGCTTAGCGAGTTACTACTTAGCGACTTGCATTTTTCTAGCGACTTGGGACTGTAGCGACTTAGTGGTGTAGCGAATTAAGTGTTAGCGACTTGGTGCATTATCTTCTAGCAACTTGGGTGATTGTTTACGGTTTTCTCTTGATTTAGTAAAATCCCGTGAAAGAATCTATTTCTCGGTTTAATCATAGAGTTATAAAATCCCGTATTATCTGTTAACATGTCTACCAACGTTCCTACTATCATCTCCACTGTTGCAGAGGATGTTCAAGCAGCTGGGTCAGATACTCGTCCACCCATGCTTGACAGAACTGACTACGATTCTTGGGCTCAACGAATCAGATTGTACTGCCTTGGAAAGGAAAATGGAGTCAACATTCTCAAATCCATTGATGAAGGACCATATCGAGTTGAGACGACTAGAGACATACTTGATACTAATGAAGATGGTACTCCTGTTTACGGAATGGACAGACCTAAAATGTATGATGAGCTTGATGATAAGGATAAAAAGAGATTCGAT
>BPTQ01000005.1:120120477-120177349 GCA_019973895.1 Chrysanthemum seticuspe
TATTAGATCATGTAAATTTATAACAACCAAGAACATAATGTTAAACACAAAATTCGATATGGATGAAAGACAATTAAAATACAAATTTATAATAAGAAGAAATACATTAATATAATCTATTTTTACACGTGTGCACTAACAATAATTAACGTAAACAGACATATGTGCACAAAACATATGTGTTTGAAGTTTCTCATCATATTATTTTGAACATGTGCGCATGTCTTCCAAAAACATACATGAACGCCTTCCAATAACATATATGTACTTCCAGCATGTGTGCACACCTTCAAAGAACGTCACGCCTAGAAAAAATAATAGCCAAGATTAATTACTTTTAAAATAAAACTCAAGATAACATAACACACATGGACAAGCTTAAACTAACAAACACAAATAAACATGAGACAAATT
Source organism: Chrysanthemum seticuspe (assembly GCA_019973895.1). Lineage (NCBI taxonomy): Eukaryota > Viridiplantae > Streptophyta > Magnoliopsida > Asterales > Asteraceae > Chrysanthemum > Chrysanthemum seticuspe. Next base: position 120,120,892 of record BPTQ01000005.1, read on the forward strand.
TTTTTATATATGCAAAACATATATAATCTAAACACAAAACATATATGTTTTATAAATCAAACACAAAACATATATGTTTTATACATAAACATATATGTTTTTATACGTAAACATGTATGTTTTAAACATAAACATCTATGTTTTATACGTTACATCTATGTTTTAACGGTAAAAGGTGAGACGGCAACTTAATTAACAAACTGCTGACTTAAACCTAAATTGAGCAGGTACATGTTGAAATGCATAGAGTATTGTTCTTTTAAGTTAATCATTATAGTCAAAAGAGATTGCATTACTAATTTAGAAATTGATGATACACACGAAAGATATAAAAAAACACCTGACCCCTCTTTAAGTCATCAATTTTTTAATTACTCGAAACACCTGACCCCTCTTTAAGTCATAAATTTTTTTTTCCTCAAACTCACTTTTTATCCAATTCCAATTGGCAACAAGAGATATGTTATTTATTTGTGATTATTCATTTGAACAATATATCCTTCACCAAAAGTTTCCACATATTTGAAACCAAGTTAGAAAGATCAGGCACTCATGGAGGAGCCCATATGAAAGTTGTACATATAACATATACAGTCAAAAGACAAGGGGCCAAGAACAAAAGTATATGCACAGAGTAAATAATCACAACTGATGGAAAAAATAAATTCATAAATTCATAAAAAATTTAGTAGGAAATGCTGTTGAGGATAACATGCCTAACCTTTACTGCAGAACGTGACTCCTCTAAACTTGAAAGAAACCCATGAGAAAGAAAAGGGTTTATATTGTTCGTGGCCAGTCGCATCGAGACTGCACGCATCCCAACCACTAGACATAACTTCCAAAATTGATGACACAACAGAAACTGATATTTCTTTAGCTTTATCAATGTCTGCTGAATCTTCCTAACAATTACAACCAGCATAACAATTACAACCAACCAACAGAAATTGATGATACACACGAAAGATATAAAAAAACAAAAAAATAATTAAGAAAAGAAGGGCAACCCTGTAACTAAAGAGGCTACAGATTATGAAAGTACAGAGCTTGACTTACAACAATGTTTTAAAGAAAACTAATGGCGGGAATGAGAGTATCAAAGTTAACCTTGAAAGAAATTTTAAACATATGGTCAGGTCCTCAGCAACCCATCACTACACAGTTGTAAACGAATACACCAGCGTGTTCCTTGACACCAAGAACCTTCCAGGCCAAGATCCCGTCTTTGACACCCGATTTCGGACTCCAGGAATTAAGAACAACGGCTTCACCTTCTGGACCCCTTTGACCACCAACCACTAAAAGCCATTCTCCACAAGCCTTAAAAGCTAAACCCCTTTGACACAAGCCGCGGCAGCAGCCTTTTCCTTCCTCTTTCTGGTCGTTAATTACGATTAGGGTTATGGGAGATAGAGCCAAAGAGATAAACTGAAAATGTATTTGAAAGGGTCGGCAATGGTTATGGTGGATCTGATCGGATCTAATTAGGGTTATGGTGAAAACAACCCTTAAACACAGATCTAGAAACAACATGAAGGTGGCTATGGGGGTGGCTCTCAATTCTGGAATAGGGTTTGATCGTACCTTGTGAATTTTAGAGAAAAAAAAATCCGACTTTAAAAATAAGAAATCGTATTTGGCATGATTATAGGAAAATTTTGAGGAATTATCGGTTAAAGAGTGTGTGAATGTTAATTACCCTTAATGCCCCTATGAATTAATTATAATAATTTAAAAAAAAAATGTTTTACTAAATTATGATTGGTCAATGGGAGTTCTCGCAGTTCTCGCACTTAATAGGGTTCTCAAAATAAAGATACTATATATATATATATATATATATATATATATATATATATATATATATATATATATATACTAGTGTCAAAACCCGTCCGATGGACGGGTATGACTTGTGGTTTTTATTTTTAGGTTTTAGTAGAACAAATATATAGTAAAAAGTAATTAAAAGTTTAATGAAAGGGTTAAGATCTATAATTGATTTTACCATAATCCATTAAGCGACTAAAAGCAGGTAAGTACTTTGATTTGTGGTTTTTATTTTTAGGATTTAGTAGAACAAATATATAGTTAAAAGTTATTAAAAGTTAAATTTAATAGTTAAGAACTATAATTGATGTTACCATAATCCATAAAACGGCTAAAAGCAGGTAACTACTTTCTAACATTTTATACTAAACAATATTAATCATGAACATCTTTTACATTTGATAATATTATTAACATTTATTATTATTATTTTGTTTTTGTTAATTATGTTTATTTAGTTATTGTATATAGGTGCTTCCAGCTGTTATTTTATCAAATTTAGACGATGTTGATGAATTTGAATTATCTGTGAATGGATTTATGGTTTTGTTTGATGTTTTTTGTGATGAGAATATGTATGATTGTCGGGTTACAAGTGGAGTTTTATTGAAACTTAATATCAGTGTTTGTTAAAATTGAATATACGTGACTTCTTGGCAGTTAAAGTTCCACTTCCTTAAGTTCTCTTGAACTCTTTTGTACCGAAGGTTCAATCACATACCATTAACTTATATTGAGGCAAAAAAGAGAAAGTAGATAACTAATACAGTTAACTTGCCATATGTTTTATAAACCATAGTTGTTTCATAGATCAATAACATATAACATCAGGTCAAGAACGACGAACATCTTTAGTTACAAATTAGACCATTCTAATGTTACTTGTAACATACTCTTAAGACTAAGACCATTCTAAGACCGATATATGCAATTTAACAAACAAAATTGATGATGTTACCATAACAACAATAAAAATACTTACATATAATATGACAACTACAACATAAGGAAGCATTAATTTGGACATAAAACCCATGGTACATATAATTGTATTGTTTGATCATGATTGGTAACACGGATGTGCTTCCCTTTTTCCGCCAACCGCAACAATTCATGTTAACAATAATAATAACAAATACTTGCGGGGCGTTGTTGCTGCTAATAAGGTATTTTTGTTTTTAATTCTTTTGTTTATTCTTTTTACTTTTGTTGTTTAGTTCAATAGTTCACTTCATGTTAAGCACAAATGGACGACGTTACACATGTGTGTGTTTTAGTTCTATGGTTTGCTTCATGTTAAGCACAAAAGATTTAGATCTAGCTTTATTTATGTTCCTTTGAACCAGTTAATTACATGTTAAGCACAAATGATTTAGATCCAGCTTTATTTATGTCCCTTTGAACCAGTTAATTCCCTTTGAACCAGTTAATTACTTTCACTAATTTGAGTTTTAAGAATTCTTGTATCAACATGTGAGCTTACCATTTTCCAGGCATGAGTATCCAACATGTTATGATTTTGGTGCTAATACCATGTAGGGGCCCAGGTTATCTAATAATAATCTTCCAACCAGGTTATCTAATAATCTTGCGGAAAAAAACGTAAACCGCATCTGTAGTTTTATAGACATCAGTTGTGTCTACTGCAATCTCCTATCAGGTTGAAACAACCATTACCCAATTTAGTATTTAAAAATGATGTTCCATGATAAATCGAACAATAAATGGCAACATAAAGTTTAGTCACATGCGCATAAGCTTTTCCTTTGTCATGGTTTGTGACTATAAGCTCGAGTGTGTATGTGACATGCAAGCAAAATGACACACCAACTGTTGTATTCAGCTTAAACAAACAACCGATAACCAGATAACCAAAAGCCGATCAAAATACATAATGATCTCATTTAAAAGGGTACAATAGTTACAAACAAGACCTGACTACAAACCAGATGTTCTCATTCATCTTAACCCTAACTTAAACTTTATATGACACACATATCTCTTTGTTCTTCTTTCTTTCAAAGTTACCTCTTTTTTCATTTTTTTCTTCTCATTATCAAATCTATTTTGATATTACATCAACAACATAGCATGACCATCTTAAAATATATCCACCTTTTTGCTAACATGAACCAAATTTGTAATACTTCACTACAACAAATATGTCATTTCTACACGCTTTTTTCTTCGCACTTTATAAAGCGTGAACTTTTTTTAAAATATATTCACACTTAAGAGTGTGAATAATTGTTTCAAAATCCTCACACTTAAAAAGTGTGAAGAATTTCAATCTCACACTTAAAAGTGTGAAAAATTATATCAAAATCAAAATTATCACACTTAAAAGTGTGAAGAATTATTTCAAAATCAAAATCATCACACTTAAAAGTGTGAAGAATTGTTTTAAAATCCTCACACTTAAAAGTGTGAAAATATTCATAAGGCATCACACATAAAAGTGTGAAAATATTTGCTACACCCAATTGGTTCACACGCATACCAGTGTGAACATTTTTATTCTTCACACTTTAAAATGTAGCAACATGCTCTAATAAGTGTGAATATGCCGCTATTTTGTTGTAGTGCTTGCAATCTAATCTATCAGTTTGTCAGCAAAAAGTATCATCGGTTACCAGCACATCAGTCAGCAAACGGTTCAACCGTAACACATGGATGCAATATACAGGTTTTTCGCCCACTTTTCCTGCAAGAATTAAGATCATGCAACATATTTAACACCTATAATAGCTCAGCTTGATAATCTTTTCTAGTAGGAGTAATATATTACCTTCACAAGGGTGCTCGAGAAGGCAGATGTTCTTAAAGTTTCTTGGGTCTCGTCCATCATTTTTCGCCTCGGGATACTAAGTATGAAAGTTGCTTGATCAGGTGTAGCAGCCATAGATGTTATCCTGTAACCACTTTCTCATCGACGGTGTATTCCTTCACTCGGATAAAGAAAATCAAGCTCTACAACCTAACAGTCATGGTGCAATATCTTTTGTCAGCATCACAAATATTCGTAATCTAACATCTAACCCATCATTCTTAAGGTGTACTGTAGAAGCAACCTATGGTTACATATTAGCCTGCAAACTGGACTTATAACTTACAATAGTCAAATATGTGGAATTAAAATCAACCTAATACCCTTGAAGCTACAACAAATTTTGCGTCTGTAGTGACCTGGATAGATAAAAATTATTAGAGTTATGTGATTAACCAAATGCAATAAGCACAAAGGCACGATACATAAGCATCAAGTTGATGTCGACGTTAAAGGCGACGATACAGAACTGTGGACATACTCGTTAATCGGTAGTTTTTAAATTCGTACCTCAATGAGTGAAAGACCAAGTCATGAACAATGATACGCCTCTTTGTATCATTTTAGAAGGAGAGTTAACAACCTGTGCGAAAACTGCATCACATGCGCATAAATGATGAATAATTAATATCATGAAGAATAATTTAAATCCTGATATGTAGAGCTGGTCACCCTTTTGTGACAGATCCTACACGGTGCACCTACAATTACAAAGGACGTGTCTTGCGAGCATTTGCTCAGCCGCAAGTAATGGCATTCTTTGGGATCAGGTACTCGTCTCTCCATGAATTTACCAGTGAATAAACTCGAAGGTAAAATTGTTGACCTAAGTATTGTCTAGCCCAATTCTGAGATCTTATGTTCCACATGCCAACATTGTCTAGTGGTGCATACAATGTTGTCCATGATCTTGGGTATACTTGAACTGTAGAGCGAGATATCCCGTCTCTTAAATTGTAGCTTGTTCTGCTAGCTGCAGACATCTTGTCCATTTAACCGAGTTTTTTTAGTATCAAATTCATTATCAATAATAGCTTTTCTTAGTGAGACAAACACAATTCATATACATGTTATTTATTCAAATACTTTCTTATATCAGATTATACAAAGTAATATGACTGCTATAATAGTATAGTCATATTTGAAACCTATAAATTTATAAAAAAATCTTAACATAAGTGTTTCGGGTCAACCCAATATGATATGGCAATACAAAAAAAAAAAAAAAAAAACTACTCATTTTGACCCATTATCCTACTTATCCATTTTGAACCTCTTTTCATGATATGGCACTTAGGTATGTACCAAGGATCAAATATTGGCTAATGCTCTCCTTCAGCTCCATGATATTTAGAATGCAGTATTGAGGCAACGATTGGGTTTCACAATTCAAGTCATCTGCGGTGACCTCCTCAAGCATCACACCGCCATCAAAAGTCCATTTGAAAGTATTTTTCGAATTTCACTTACATCTTTGTAAGATGTTTGTATTTGGTTACAGGTTGGCATTTTCTACAAAGCAGTCCATTTGAAGGCCTCTTCGTCTTCCACAAAGTGACGGTTGCTCCGTTCGCCACTACTAATCCCTGAAATTATACAGAAAAACATGTGAAACCTTTAATTATAACAACATTAAATATGAACGATTACATATGGCCGACAACCACATACATACAGTTATCTATCAAAGGGTATGCACTTTGTGTTAAACTATTAGTTACATGTTTGGCAACAAATTCAGGATAATTATCCCGAAACAACTGGAACTTCTATTAGTAGCTTGTCTCAACTCCCACTTAAACGTACCAGGAAAATTCTTAAAATCCACAACTTGCACAATAGTACAAACACTGTCAGGACTAAATTCCAGCTTCCTAATACTTTTCTCCAATATCGTCCATCTCAAAAACTTGGTCATCTTTTCCTCACTCAAAAACGTCTCGTTATACAATTCCTTATTCTGATAATCCCCGTAAGCATTGTGACAAACTGGATGTCCTTCTTTACCAAATCCATGTTGATAAACCACCTTCACCTGTTCACAGCCAAGCATTTAATTCCTTTTTCTTTTGTTGTTTATGCTAGAGGATTTTACTTGATCTGAGTATGTGTGATGATGGGCGCAAGTCCCGTTGATTAGTTGACTAAAACATCAACAATGAATATATGTATATAAGCACTAAGTTATTACACATATAATTAACTGATATTACATTCCAGTTAACTTTCAACTACAAATATGATTACAATATATTTCGACATCACTTGATATTTTGTAAATATTAAAAAATTTTCACTAAACTATGCAACAAATATCAGAAAGATACTATGTACTATGCTAAGTTGTGCGGTCCTCTAGAGCCTAACGCTATACTTTTGTGGAACGTCCTTGCCTTCGTGCACATTTAAGGCTGTAACACCGTGAACTTAAGTACATATGAAATTGGAAGCACATCACTGCTGCGTGACTCTATCAGTTAGTTGTTAAATCTTCTTTCTGTAGTTGAGGTTACCACAAAAGGTGTATTGTACTATGTTTCTCTGATTGTTGATCATTCAACTTTGTAGAAAACATTATGCTGGAATCATATAGCTATATATGATTCTATTTCAATCAATTATGGACCGAATTATGTCTATCTGGGTCGATTCTTTTGTTGTATTCATTCCTCTTCATGGTTACTTTATCTGGCATCTTTTTGAGACCTACAATTGATATTGCACCAACGTACATCCATGTGCATGTGGATAGGAGTCGACGCTAATGGTGTGCATCAGTGGTGTCAAATGGCTAGTGTTGGGTTGTCATGTGAACATATTTCCTGCTTTAAGAATAGATTTAGGATATTTGTATGGATTAAATACACTATTTGACAACTTGAAACTCTTTGACCCATTGGATAGTTTTATAACCGTTACTCACTGAACCATTGGATAAATTTTGGAACCGTTACACATACGTAGCCCAATCGACCAATTTGTGGTTTAGAATCGATACATTTAGTGCGAATGCATGGCCACAAGTATCACCTAGGCGTTAGGCTTGTTTGAATTTGTTTAGTTCTAGAAAGACATGACAATTCACACTAATGTTTGGCTGGAGAGTTGATATAATTAATCAAAACTAAAAGAATACATGTCTACCATTTAGCAAAGATTATGTGTTGGTTGACTTTTGAGTCAAATTTAATATATTTGGAGAAAATATACATGTATGATATTGTGTTTTTTCAGTTTATTATGAAAAAAATAATAGATATATGTCCAATGATTTTGTACCCTTGGAAGTGCATCGAGTTAATTTTCTTTGCTCAATTCATAAAGTAAAAAAATATAAAAAAATAAAAACCCTTCTTGTTTGCAGAAGCAACTCCCTCCCAAACCTTTAAAAAGGTACCTTTTAGCCATTAGAGAAATGCTGGTCACCAGGAGAATAAGGCTCATTTCTAAAGGGCGGAAGCGAAGGGATGAAGAGTTGGTGCAGTGGATCCTGGAATTGAACTCCTGAATTCCCTGATTGCTGAAGCCTTTTGATGTACTTCCTGATTCTCGTTCACTGTTAAGCTCAGAATCTCCTTTTGTACAATCATTCTTGATCTCTTCGACCGACTTGATATTAGCATTTGCATCATCATTCTCACTTACAAATGGTTCTTCCCAATCCGTAACAATATTCAAGTCCCGATCAAATTTTACATCACGCGCAGGAGACTTCTCAATGCTTGGTTTCTGATTCGTCTTGCTAATTGCCGCTGATTCTAAAGAGATACTCTACTTCGATGTAAAAGCTTCTCTTTGTCTTTCTTTTCTCCTTAGTAGATTGTTCCAATTCCAATATTTCAGCAGTTAATTTTTCCTGCAAAATAAAAACACATCATGCATTTAGGGGGTTCATAGCGAGAACTGCTGAAAAAGAAACAAAAAGAAGTATAAATTACAATTTTCTCCTTAGGGGGTTCATAGCGAGGAAGATTTTGCAATTCCAACTCAGCATCTGCTAAATCTTTTTCAGCTTTTGAGATTCTCGCCTGCCGTGATTGTTCTTGCTTCTCCAATTCCTCCATGTCCTTATATTTCTCTTTCACTTTGGCACCCTAAATATTATAAAACCATTATAAGAAAGATAAAGTTTTGATATAAACTATTTCTTCAAAACATGTAAACAAAAACAACAGAAACACTGTACCAGCTGGTTTTCTTTATCCAACATTTGCTTCCGTGATGTGTCAATATTATCTAAAAGGTCTCTCAACTTATTACATTTGATATCATGATACTTTTTTTCACGCTTTTGCTTACTACAGAAAAAAATGTTACATTACAATTAGATGCATATTACATTACATGGACTAACTTATCAAAAGATATAAATTGAAAAGTAAACATACTCTATAGGTTCTTTAATATCATTCAACATCTTCGCTGCTTCCTCCATGTTTTTCTTCGCTTCTATCTCTTGATCTTTAGCCTCGAGATACTCAGCCTTCATAGATACTTCCTGTGATATCATAAAAATAATATTTAATTTCCAATTCTATCAAATAATAAAAAGATATAGTTTCCAATGAAACCTTTAATAGAAGTTCATCTCGTTGGCGAACATGCTCCACATCTCTTTCTTGTTCAGCATTAAGTGCCTTTAACTGACTTAGCGTTTCTCTATTCTTCTCGACGGCCTGAAAAAAGATTAAAATAAAATAAAATAATAAAATAGTATATGTAAATACATCTTTTTGAAATGTGAAATGCGCTTAACACGCTTGCCTGTTCAGATCTTTGCAATTCAGCACTCATATCAATAAGAGTACGATGCAGAACGGGAAGCTGGGGATCACCTACAGCCTTCTCGGTTTCTTCTAAAAGTCTCACTGGAGATAGTTTAGCAAACTCGCACACGTGATATTTATACCTGAAAAATCGTCCTCCTTCATTAACACCTTTTCATCAAGTTTACCATCGTCACTACCTCGTTTACATTTTCCAGTAACTTCTTCAGATATTACAGGCAGACAAGTTGAAATTTTGGGACTAATTGCATGTCCCTCCAATGACGAATCAAGATGATTTCGTGGCGGTAATGAGGCACTGAATAATAATTGCCTCTTCTTTATTGGAATATGTTCCGCCATCTCGCTGAAGTGACACTCTAAAACCAAGACACCTAGCTGGAATTTCACAAAATGTAACACATTAGCAAAACTCGTTTACATACAAGTTTTAGAAAAAGACATATGATAAACTGAATATTACCTTTTCCAATTTGGAAACTGAACTGAAAAGCTCTTCATAATTCCGTAATCCATCTAATTATAGGATAATTAGGATCTCGTATGTGTTTTTATTCATATTGATTTAAAACATTTTGTTAGTATTATTATGAAATGTTAATGGTGTAAAACATTGAACCGTATGACACGAAAGCAATGCGATACTCTAGTTGTGGAGGTTCATAACATGCTTCACTATCTCGTATGTCCATATATATTGTTTCTAGGAATATATAAGAAGTTGTTCGTTAGAGCATGTTCAGCTTCCTATTATGTGAATACTTGATCTGTTGCAATGCATATAACTACTATATTAATAGCGAAATAACCACTTAAGGTTGATTAAGTGGTTGAACACTCGAGAAATAATGCAATCCAAAGGAGTACTGTTGTCACTGTAGATATTTCCAATATACGAAAAATAATGAACGGGTTATAAACTCTTGTGCTGCACAAAATAAAAACCAAAAACACTTAAAGAAGTATCAACAAAGGGTCAACTGGTGTTATATATAAAATGGACTCATATAATGATGCTCCAATGTTACCTCTAAACGATGTCTACTCAAGAGGTTGAAATCCAGTGTAGTGACTCAATTCGAGTAGTCTCGTGCTCATTAGATAGTTGCCTGATAGATTGAGAGGATAAAACAATATTCAAGAACATATATATAACTACTAAATACAAAAATACCAATTGTCATATTGTAAGCCAAAGGGTAACTTTACATTGATGCTTGTTTTCAATATAAAAGGAAAAAAGCATATGTAACGAATATGCATATAACTGTAAAGTTACTTCTAAAACATACCTCTTTGCAATGAAGAGGATTGCGCCAACATTAAACCCTTCAATGCCGATAACCAAACCTATGGTAAATCAAATAATTAACTGAGCTTCACAGATATTTATTAGCCTGAATACATACCGTAGGGGTATCTCTGATGAAGCTTAAATTTGTTGTATTTCATAAAGATCTAATATTTATCAAAAGAATTACAAAAAAACAACACAAAAAAATCAGCACCAACCATTCCGTTCGTCATAGCCGCAACATCAGCATAGTCTACATCTCTGGCCATTGGTTTCTTATGAGCAAATACCTAACTATTAAGAAGAATAATAGCATCTTTGATGTCACAATGAATGATTTAGGATGACCTGCACATATAAAAGAAGTTTTGTACTAAATATTAATCGTAATAGTATCAAAATTTCTCTTTTGCATTTGAAAGTTAAAATGAACGTACAATCCTTATGGAGATAAGCAATTCCTTTCACAGCTCCATGTGCAATTGTCAGTCTTGTGAGGAACTCCATTAGAGGGCGATTGTTTCCTAAATTGCCCCCACCTTTTTTGTTGTAAGAAGGTCAATATTTGTGCAAAGTTGAAAGCATAAATCGCATAATAAGATATCAAATCCTGGTATGAAACTTTCATTCAAAAAAAGGCTTAAAACTTCCGAAAAAGCGTTGTTGCTATACGTCCTGTTTCAGATATTTTATTATAGCCTCTTTCATATTTTTTAAATTAGTTACATATTTCTCCAGTTCTGCACATAATGAAGTACAAATAATAACCCATTTTTTAGATAAAATACCAAAGTGGAAAGCAGCTTACTTGTATTGTTATTAACTGGAATCATCTCATTATTCATTCCTTGCATCATTCTAACATTCGGGTTGGATTCTGAAGTAGTTTAAATTTGATGTTATTGTCCTCATATGAGTATTGACTGAAACAATCCTAATATTATATGCGTAAACACATGTTAATAACCATAGACTCACAATGTATCTAGAAAATAATATACTTACATATAGGTGAAGGCTGAAAGGAACTGCCACAACGCATTTGGTGCTTATTGCTGGTACCTATTATGAAAACACTACACAAATATGAAGGTACCAGATACAATTTAAGATATGTACTATAGTGTTTTCAAGAATAATAGCGTAAAAATCGTAAAAATCAAACCAATATAACAGGCTTACTTCAACAAACTTCAACCTGCAACAGTTATGAGTTATGACACATTACATAAGAAGAAAAATAGATTATTGTGATGGTATTCGACTTCCCATGACCATTACTATGGGTTCAGTCACATAAGAGTTTATTTAAGTCACAAAAGACAATATATTTAAACGTAATTTTAAATGCTAACCTCATTGTACCCGGTCCAATAATCCCCATCATCACTACCGTCAATCGCAGTATGTAACAATTACCTATTCCTAGGATGATAATCTGCCAACAACAACCAATACCCGAAATGTAATACGCAAACGACGTCATGTCCAGGTAACAAATCCTAAAACCCCCAACAAACTTTATAACTATAAAAGCCATCATTCTAAGTGCTCATCAAAATAGCCGAGTATTATGGGCTCTAAATGTTAACCATTATGTGAATATATCACAAACATACCCATATATTTCCTCAGTCTGATTTGTACGTGTCCACCTGCAAGTGAGCTCCTTGCAAGTTCCCTAATATCAATTTTCTTAAGTTTTGCTTGAAAGCAATTATATCTGCTCCTCTACACTGCCTCATGTCCAGGTAACAGATCCTAAAACTGCTAACAAACTTTATAACTGTAAAAGCCATCATTCTAAATGCTCATCAAAATAGCCGAGTATTATGGGTTCTAAATGTTAACCATTATGTGAATATATCACAAACATACCCATATATTTCCTCTGCTGATTTGTACGTATCCACCTGCAAGTGAGCTCGTTGCAAGTTCCCTAATATCGATTTTCTTAAGTTTTGCTTCAAAGCAATTATATCTGATCCTCGACACGGCCTGCTAAGTCAGAGATAAAATATACTATTCAATAAACAAACTATCCCTCCAATATTTTTAATTATATAGACATAATGTACATTGGACAGCTTATAAAGAATGTTGTCAAGGGAGTGGCATGTTAAAAAGTATTAAAGAAGATGCTGCTATGAACATAACCTGAATCGGAGTAAAAGCCCTCTTTTCACCAATATACTGCGCATGGATGAACGGAAAACCATCAACAATTATGAACATAATAAAGCATTAAAGAAGCAAAATATTATAATCATTAAGGAAGATGGTTTAGGAAAAATTGGGGTTTTGTGATGAATAAAAATAAAATACCGTATATTAGAGAATCATATTAGGGTTTTCCATAATGAATAAAATACCGTATTAAGATATTGTAAAGCTATAATTAAGGATAGATAATACCTTTATCAATAATAGGATGCAAAATAAATCCCAAGAATCGTGTTGGTGCAGTGGTAAAGATGTATGGCAGTTTCACTCACAACCCATGTTCGAATCCAACACCAAGCTTTTTTGAGAAATATAAATCCGAATTTTATGATTAAAAAATTTAAAATTGTACATAAATTTAAAAAAAATGCCACATGTCATTAAAAAAATGCCACATAAATATAATGATGACATGGAAATATAGTGACATTATGACGTGGCATGCCTCCTCTTATATATAAGGTATAGATATATAGGGTAAAGTTAAAATAAAAAGACAAATATCCGTAAAAAGAATAAAAATATTTGTTTTTTTTTTAATTCTCCAAAATTCCAAAAAAATTCCACAAGATCGGGTATGTTGGTGCATAAAGTTTTTGTGAAAACATTTTTTATAATTTTGAGTTTTGATACAGTTTTTTTAATGCACAAAAATTTTAAATTGTTTTAGTTAGATGCGCAATGTTATTTTGATGAAAAAAGTCAAAAGAAGTTGGGTGCAAAAACCAATTTTTGATGCAAAAAAAATGATTTAATGCGCAAACGTATTTTTTCATAATTTTTTTTCGGAAAAAATATCCACTTTTAGAAAAAAGTTTTTCACAACTTTTTCATGTATCATCATACCCGATCTTGTGGAATTTTTTGGGAATTTTTCGAGAATTTTTTTTGAAAAAAAAATCTTTTTATCTTTTTACGGATATTTGTCTTTTTATTTGATCTTTATCCTATATATATATATATATATATATATACATATATATATATACATATATATATATATACATATATATATATATATATATATATACATATATATATATATATACATATATATATATATATATACATATACATATATATATACATATACATATATATATACATATATATATATATATATATATATAGAGTCCGGTTCTAGAGAAAAGTATAATTAGAGAGAAAAGTGAGAAAAAAAGTTACAGGGTAGATTATGTAAACAATTAAAAGTTTAAGGGTAAAAAATAAAAAACACACAAAAAAAAAGGAGGAGCGGTCTTTTTTAATGGATACAAACACACAGTTTGTATTCAAACACACACACTCACCATCACCACCACCACCACCGTTGCCGCCGTCACCTCACACCACCACCACCACCGTTGCCGCCGTCATCTCACACCACCACAAGTCAAAAAACACATACTCCGGTCAATAACGCATAATCCGATCAAGAAACACACACATACTCCGATCAAAAACACATACACCTATCAAGAAACCCTAAAAAGCTATCAAAGTCAAATAAAAATCAGATAAACAAACTCGTGGATTCACTAATTCCATTTCGATCTTCAGAAAAATGACAAAAATGAATTTTAGGAAGCGTAAGTGAACCAAATCCGATCATCAGAAAAAAAACAACAGTAAGTGTTTATAGGTTTTTTTAATTTTATGTTATTTTAGGTCATCTTGTATAATTTGCAAATTTTTTTTTGTTATTGTTAAATGAAATGACATATTAAGGCATCTGTATGTATAAAGTTACAATTTAGTGCATCTCTCTTAATAATATGTTACAACATTTGTTTGTCTGAATAAGTGCATCACGATTCATGTTATTGCATCTGTTAGTATGATTAAAGAATTATGTTATAAGTTAGGGAATCTATTTGTTTGATTAGTGCGTCTAAAATAAGCATTAGCGCATCTGTTTTTATGATTAGAGAATCATGTTATAAGTTAAGGAATCTGTTTGTTTAAATAGCGCATCTAAAATAAGCATTAGTGCATCTGTTAGTATGCTTAGAGAATCATGTTATAAGTTAGGGAAACTATTTGTTGGATTAGCGCATCTAAAATAATCATTAGTGTATCCGTTAGTATGTTTAGTGCATCCGTTTGTATGTTTAGTGCATCGTTGGTCATAGTAGGGCATCCATTTGTATTATTTTAAATGATTATGAATATGAAAAGTGAGATATTGATACACTATGTCATATCTGAAAAGTTACTGGACATGTGCAACCATAGCCACTCCAGGGGGAGGCTCATTTAGGATCGTTAAAAGTATAATAAGATCTGAACTTCCCAAATATATACCACTCTACCCTTTATATAGAAGATTTTATAACGGTAAAATAAGTGATTACTTATTTATTAGGTCATAAGTGCATATGAGTAGTGCATCATTGGACAAAAAGGCATCAATGTGCATGTTTAGTGCATCCATTTGCATGTCTAGTGCATTGTTGCATATAATTCGCAAGTACCTAGTCCGTAGCACCCCTGGAACCAGGTGACTCAACTTTTAAATACTTTTGATTCATTTTCTTACAGTTCTTTTGATTTTATATAATTCCAACATATGGCTAATTTTAGAGTGTGTATGGGATTGCGGTTTGTGGGAAATTTTCTTATTATTGCGTCTGCAAAACGCTAACAATTAGAAAAGAGTGTTTGGGAATCCATTTTAGAAAAGTGGTCATTTGAGCACCCAATCACCCCCTCAATTACACGTGGAATCTGGTTATGAGTGAGATGAATGATGCTTCCAACTAAACACCAAGATGCCCATGCATCTATCACGTTTGTAGCATCTTGCTTTGTCGGTTAAAGTGTTTGAGCAAGTCAGATGCCTATATTCCTTTGACATACCGGCTTTACCCCCATAAGTTCCCCTGCACCTTGATTCTCAGTGTACAATGTAGACTCATTAGGAATTCATAGAAATCCAGTTGATTTAACGAAATTGTCAATCTTACTTGGTCATCCACTTTATTAAGCCTATATAACTTGTCCTCGGCACTTGCTACTTTTGATCCTTGTTACCAACATGAATCTCTGTTCTCATATGAGCTTAAATGTTAGCATGAACTAGCTCCAGGTGCTTTGCTACTAGTGAGGCTATTCTTCAGTTTTTGAACCTTTGGCAGACTTTTTACCATCCCGTAGTTTGGTTGCTGATTAAGATAATTAATATGCCTCGTAGGCTTGATTACGTTGTAATGCAGCTCCAAATAATGTAGGTTATGGTTACCAAGGTGCTCCATATCCAGCTTACGGTGCACCTCTGGTTCAGCATGCATATTCTCAACCTACTCCAGCTCGGGCATTAGCTCAGTCTAGTTATGACCAATATGTCTATCAAACTAGTAGTTATGTAAGTCAGCCTCAACCACAAGTGCAACTACAACCACAATTAGGTTATGGTCAGTATGATAATAGTCAGATGTGTGCAACACAAAGGTGAGTAACTAGTGCTGTTTCCATAGGTCGAGTAAGGACCAAGGACTATCTTCTTGTTACATCTCCAGTTGCAATAGTTCGGAAACTTAAGGTTGTCGAATTTTGATATCATAAAAATCCTTTATCATGTCCAGATTTTGCAAGTCCATGACATGCTAACATATACTTACAATTCTCTTTTCTTTCTAAGTTGATTATTAACCTAATGTGTGTTTTTTGCTATTCAGCCTCATGATACCTGTGGATATGAAACCCCTGTTCTTCAGCTAGTAATGTTGATGTTTTATGGCAGAACGGAAGTGAATCATGTGAGTTGGATTCTAGTTCTCTTGGTCCGATTAACGGCTGATGCCCATGACTTTTGGCCTCATCAGTTTAATCTTGATAAAGGAACGTCCATTGATCAAAAAGAGAAAAAGTGGGGTATCGTGAAGGCTGTGGATGCAAATGAAAAGACGGTGAAGGTAAAGTGGGAATGTGAAACCGAAAACAATGTGTGCATATTTACTGTATATTTAGGAGATGAGGGACAGATTGTACCATCCGTCGTGCATACGTGTTACAACAGAGTTGAATTGAATAAATTGAAATCGAATCACATATATCAGTTAACTTAACTGTAAGTTTTCAATTACATATTCTTTTAATTTTTATGTTATTTTAGTGCATCCTTATGAATATTATTAAATAATTAGTGTTATTGTGGAAATGAATGATATTTGATGAATCTGTATGTATAAAATTACATTTTACTGCATCCGAGTAAATAATATGTTATAGCTTTTATTTGTATGAATAAGTGCATCAATATAACATTATGTAAAAAAGTGTAGATTATTAGATTATAATGAATTTAATTTACATCATATTTTTGTTAGATTAGAGCATCGTGAGATAGATTAATGCATCCATTGTGTATTATTAGAGCATCGCGTGACATGTTCCATCATTTATTGGTTTGGTTAATGCTTAGAGCATCTAGTTACCAAATTAAGGCATCAGGAGTGTTTGGTTGGTGCATCAAGTGACAAATTTAAGGCATCAAAGAGTATGATTAGTGCATTGTGATACACATTAGGGGCATCAATTAGTCCCTCGTGTTTGCGATGTGATTGAATCTGCAGTGAGTTTATTTATCAAGATAGTTTTTTAAACAACATTTTATTAAAAAACAGTATAGAGCTTTAGCCTTCATATAGATGCATTTTTAAGATTTAAAATAGTCTAGTATCTTTTATTCAAAATAATAATAATAAAGGTGCAGATAGGACAGGCAGTTGATACCTTTATAAAAAATGAATCGAAAATAACAAGCACTACGTATTATACACTGCATCTTCTATGCGCCATTCCTTGTCGATTGGTGCATCGAAAGGTAGATATTAGGGCATCAAAGACACCAACAATAACAACGACTTTCTGAACAATAGCCATATCATTATGACTGTCTGACTCAACAATTATATTTTTCCTTCAAATAGGGAAAAACGACGATTGTCGGAAGATGGAAGCACTGGATCACAACCCAACACGAGTTCTGCCGATGAGCTTTCATCCGTTTCAGGTTTAGAGATGTGAGTTAAGTTGATTGTTTTGAAAAACTGTTATAGTGAAATTAGAGAGTTTTTTTTTTTTTTTTTTTTTTTTTTTTTTTTTTTCTAATATTGTTTTGATATTTGTAGGGGGCATGGGAAATGATGATAACATTACATCATTTTGCTAGGTATACTTTTACGCATTAATACGTTAAATTGTGAGTTACCTTAACTCTTCTTTTTACAAGGTGTTTGGGCTTGCTATCAAAACTGCTTATTCTTTTATTATATAACAGATACATAGTTTTTGGCTTTTTTAGAAAAGAAAATAGATAAAGGATTTTTTGTGTGTTTTGATAGAAGTAATTAAGTAAAGTGTTAATGCTCACTTGATTATATGAAGGTCAAACAAGAAGCTTAAAATATGAGTTTCGGATTGCGTTGCACTGGAGCACAAACAAAATAAACACATTGTCTGCAGCTGATTATATGCTTCTTTATTTCAAAAGCTAGTAGTTTCAATAAGCAATTCTAAACACGGTATACCAGTTACTTCACTATATGATACCTACTGATTTTTTGACGTATGTAATCTGTTAAGGGTACCGTCTTTTATTCAATCACTATCTCAAGTGCATTGAAAAGGAATATAATAGTTCATCGATGGACAACATTAGGGCATCAATGAGTACAATTAGTGCATCAGTGTTTCTGTCCTCACTCTTTCACATTAACTTCTAATGAACAGTTGTCTAATTAACTTCGTTTTAGAGGAAAAAATATAATAATGAAGAGTTGTGACTTGTGATCAGTTCAAGTATAAAAAGATGTGTTTGAGTACTTATAGCTTAAGAAAAACTAACGATAAAAGATGTGAAAGTAAAAGTTGCAACCTTAATGAAAAAGGTACCCAGTACATATCCAACACTATATATTACCGTATAATTTTTTAACTGATTATGACTTGTAATGAGCAGTAGCAATGGCATGTAGACAACAACAACAATATTTGCACTTTTGTTCATAAAATTAAAAGAAACCTGATCATATATTTCTGTTCTAATCTTTCACTGCAGCATTCATGTTTCTGTCCTCCCTCTTTCACATTCCATTTCCAGCCACCCCTTTAATTTTATATTATTATTTTATTTTATCATGTTACGTAGAGTATTTGTTTTAAGATTTTACAAAAAGTTACAAAAAGGTGATGAATAGAGGCATGTAATCCCCAGTTTTTGAAGTGAGGTCTATAGTCTAGCGTTTGCTTTGATGTCTATCATTTTTAAATCGTCTCATGTTTGCGTCCTTCTGATATGATTTGCCTTTTTTGACCATATAATAAGCCTAGCTAGCTTTTATTTACCTACTTTAAATATTATGTGACTTTGTTCTCTTTTTTGACCATATATGATTTGCCTTTTTTAGAGCATCTATTTGTATGATTAAAGCATCAATCAAGACATTATGGCATCCATTTTATATGATTAGAGCATCTGTTTTGTGAGATTATTAGAGCATCGAGAGTTTACGGACTAAATGAATCCGATGGACTTAATCCTACTATATACGGCTCATTTAAGAGTGTTAATTATAGGAAAGGTAACCAGACTGTGTTAGAGACTTATACTAGGGTTTGTACTGGTCCAAAACTGCTTACCGAAGACCAGGCGTTCAAAGTTTTCGATACCATACTTAGATCTGGTATAAAATATGTTTTCATTCATTACAAGTGTATGTGTTTTAGCTATTGGCGTTAGATTGTTACAGTTATTGAGTTTAGATTAATATAGTTATTTGGATGATTATGACGGACTGTAATTGATATATTAGTATTGGATATCGGATAAACCCGAGGTGTGCAAGTATAGATAGCTTAACAAGTTTTTCAGTGATAAGACTTTTTGAAGTTAGTTGTATTTAAATTCTTACTTTCTGCTATTTATATGAGCTGATATGATAGGGAGTGTTGATTTTCAATTTCCTAAGTAGTTGAATTGACTTTAGACGGTCAAGGTGGTTCTCTTTTTTGTGAGATCATTAGAATAGTGGGAGTAAGCGGTGAATTGGCAGTTAACAAACGAAGGATTGGTAGCTTATATCGGCATAATGTGCTTTTTTAGCTGGTTGGAATGCTAACTATTTGGTGTTGTGATTTTTATTTTTTTTATTTTATTTCTTAAAATACAAGTAGTTGTATATTGAGAATGTGTGTTAGTAGAGTTAACTTGAGTAAGCTAATAAACAACTGAGGTGTGAATGTGGTTGACGTTATGTAAGTAGCTATAATGACAAAAATACAACAATGATTTCGTGAACTTAGCAGGTTTAATTATAGAATAAGCATTAAGTAACGTTGCTTTAATGATGAGGTAGTTTATCTAAAACTGATTTGAGGTTGCAATGTTGATTAACTTAATGTTATTTCATCTGCCTAGAAATGCATTTTATATGATTAAGTAGGTTTGATTGGCATATATCACGCAGACAAAAAAAGTCAAATAATAAATAATAAGTAACGAGGTGAGTATGATTAGTGCATCAGTCAATATGATTAGTGCATCAGTCAATATGATTAGTGCATCACTAGACATATTAAGGCATCTGTGTGTATGTTTAGTGTATATGTTTGTATGTTTAGGGCATTGTTGGTCATAGTAGCCATCCATTTGTATGTTAGGGCATCGTTTTGTATAATTAATGCATTGTTGGTCATACTCAGATGCTTGGTCTTAGCACTGCATCAATGGCTGGCTCTACAGTTTTAAGAATACTGCAGACACTTAACACTGTCACACTAGTCGATGGTAATAAATCTAAGGGTGTGAAGATTGATGCAAATCAGGAGCATGTCACCATGTGGAAATTACATGTTTTGCTTGAGCCCTTGTGGCAAGAATAAAGTGAGTCTATATGTGTCACTAAGTCACAGCTGGGACATGGATCTTTATCTTCAGTTGCTGTTAACGCAAATGCAGGCGATCCCCCACTTTCTCTTGGAACTCAGAGGCTATTGCCTTTTATCAAGGCTTTATTGGTTTTGTGTGATAAGCTCCAAGAAAACCATTCGTTTTTAAAATCAAATTGTCAACCATGAGTTCGTTCAAATTTGTGGGTCGTGTGGTAATTTCTTGTCAACTTTTCCTTTAATATTTACATATAATCTTACAAGTCCAGTGTTGAATAACAAAGATTTATATTATTTCCGTAGGTTGCTAAAGTTGTCTTTAATGGGAAACTCTTGGATGTTTACTTCACTGGTCCTTCTATAAACACATTATTGGTGTTAAGGTGACATATCATGATATAGAGGCTGTTGACCCTGATTACTACAAGAACTTGAAGGGGATGTTGGAGGTGAGTGCCTGCAAAGCTAACTTCTATATTATTTTATGACCATGATATCACTTTACTATGGTTTGTTGAATCATTGGACTTTTTGCATCAGAATGACGTAAGTGATATATAGCATGGATGCTGATGAAGAAAAGCTCATCTTCTCTGAGAAAACAGAGGTATGCTTGCATATTTCATCACGTAATGAAGCATTGAAATTAGCTATATTATATAGTCTTATTTTCTGGCGGTACTGATGTTTGTTTTTTGTTTCTTAGCCATTGAAAGGTACTGATGAGCTCAAACCTGGTGGTGAGAATATAAGAGTCACAGAAGAAACAAAAGACGAGTACATGGATATTGTTTCTTATCATAAACTGACGAGTGCGATACGTCCTCAAATCAACTCCTTCTTGGAGGGCTTTATTGAACTGATACTACCTGAACTCATCTCTATGTTTAATGATAAAGAACTTGAGCTGCTAATCAGTGGTCTTCCGGAAATCAATTGTGAATTAGCTAATGATCACCTAAAACCTGATATGTGTATGTGGTTGTTTAGTATAGCTTCTGGGCCCTGTAGTTTAGTATAACTCCAACAAATTAGAAATTGCATCAAGCTTCTGGACATTGATGTGAAGATCAGTTCGAGAATGCTAGTTTAGTACAGCTTTTTGCCTTAATATGTGTATGTGGTTGTTTGCCTATTCCCACAAAAACATTGGTTCAAGGAAGCTGTAAAAACTAGACATCGTGTAATAAGTTTCTCATTTATAGGACTTTTATATAGCTAATTTTCTTTATAATTCATTTTAAATTTATAGTTTCAACTAAAACTGAGTACAGACGTGTAAAATATAGACATGTTAAACTTTTTTATAAGAAAACATATCCAAAAGGAAGAAGAAGAACGAATTTACAAAATTTACCCCTAAAAAATAAAAAAAGTAACAAATAGGTCCCTTGAGTTGGGAGAAAAAAAAAGGAAGGGGAAGGGGGATGATCCAATGGTGGAGATTACTTCTCTCACTTTTCTATTGAGATTGACTTTTCAAATGATCCAATCCCTATATATATATATATATATATATATATATATATATATATATATATATATATATAGTTAGGATCAAATAAGAAGATTACTTAAAATAAGAAGGAATAAGAAGAACTATAACCGCAAATCCAAGATGCACCGACCTAAATTAGATGCATCCCTATAATCTTAGATGCATTATAACACACAATAGTGTGTTTTCTAGCTTTTAATCAGATGCATATACGTATATTAGATGCATTTCATGATTTATCTTGTTTTTTGTTCCTCTGCACGTGCCAAAATCATGAAAATCAATTTGCACCATCTATATATCAAATTATCTTTCGAAACTCAAGATGATGCATCTATATGAATAGAAATGCATCTAATGCAAGTCGTTGCATCTCAAATGTGTGGTTTTGGTCACTTCTCACCACTTCTTATTTTAATTTACTTCTCACTGGATCCCTACTATATATATATCTCTATATTATATATAACAGGAGGCATTTGACATTAATGCCACCTCAATGCCACCTCAATGACACCTCAATGCCACCTCAATGCCACCTCAATGCCACATAAGCATTTTTGTCCAACTAAGCAATTAATTTTTAATTTTCCGAATTTTATTTTATTTTTTTGTAATTTTCGGAATATTTTTAAAGATTTTTTAAAATTTCCGAATTTTATTTTATTTTTTTGTAATTTTCGGAATTTTTTTAAAGATTTTTTAAAATTGTTTATAAAAAAGGTTCCTTGCAAGGATTGAACCTTGGTTGTTTTGATAAATAACTTGTGTGTTTACCACTTACGCAACAAGTTATTTTGATAATTATGTTGCATATTATAATCTATAAATGCTATGGAATCCTATTCTAAATACAATTCCCACTTTTATTTTATTTTTTTGTAATTTTCGGAATATTTTTAAAGATTTTTTAAAATTTCCGAATTTTATTTTATTTTTTTGTAATTTTCGGAATTTTTTTAAAGATTTTTGAAAATTGTTTATAAAAAAGGTTCCTTGCAAGGATTGAACCTTGGTTGTTTTGATAAATAACTTGTGTGTTTACCACTTAGGCAACAAGTTATTTTGATAATTATGTTGCATATTATAATCTATAAATGCTATAAATGCTATGGAATCCTATTCTAAATACAATTCCCACATATATCTAATTTTTATATAGTTATTTTCTTAAGACCGTATTATCATAATTTCCTCATCCATCTTCTCTAATCATACATTACTTTCTTTTGTTAACTTTTGAGCTTTTTGACCCATCTGAATCGTTCCCTTTTTAGCTAACTTTCTTCTATTTTAGTCCTTTGACTCGTTAGTAAAAAAAAACCTGTAAAAATGGTTCAGATTTGTTGTATGTCTCAAAAAACTAATATTGATATTGTAGCAAATGACCCCAAGGAAGCAGATATAATATGGACAAGCATGCAAGTGGATGAGGAAACAAGGAAAGCTATAGGGCTAAATGATCAACAAATCATTAATCAATTTCCTTTTGAGGCCTGTCTTGTCATGAAACACCATTTGGCGGAAATAGTTCAAAAGGTCATATGACCATTCCTCATATTCGAATTCGATAACCGTTTATTTCTTTTCGTTTATAATGCATTCAATAAAAAATTTGGTACGTTTATATCTTATTTTCCGTTAACTTATTTTTTTCAAAAAGATAATTTTGCTATAGCAAATTATGTCAACGATAATTATAAGACATGCCCGCCCATTGGGCGGGCTACGACCACTAGTATATATATATATATATATATATATATATATATATATATATATATATATATATATATATATATATATATATATATATATATATATATATATAGAGTGAGGATCAGGTGCGGATTTTTTTAATTCGTGCGGATGTGCGGATTGATCTGGACCGCCCATTTCAGATCTGATCTTGACTTTTTGTAAAAAAAGTCAAGATCTGCGCTAACATTCACAGTACCAATTGACCATGTAAATGATTTCTTTTGATTTTTTTCCTTTTGAGAGACCCTTACTATTGCTATCTTCTTTCATTTTTTTATTTTTTCAGATTTTATGAGCACTTTTTATTTTTTTGATTATGAGTCCTACCATGATATTAACGATATTATGAGTTCTACTGTGATATTAACAATTTTACTTAATATCACTGTCTTTTTTATTACGATATTAAGAAACGTTACGGTGATATTAAAAAAATTAACTTTGATATTAAGAAAACATGTAAAAAGTAATTGTGATATTAACAATTTTACTTAAAAAGTTACTTTTGTTAATACAAATAAGCCGTAAAAACGTTTATTTATATTTTACGATCTTCTAATGTTTTGTCGATAACAAACGTAAAATCATTTCAACGAAACAAATAGAATACGTAAATAGTTTGAGTTAATAGTTTCCTAACACACTTACGTTTTCACATAAAACACTAAAACAAGTATAAGTGATTTTATGATTTAGATATATATGTACAACAACTAATGTTTACATATTGGGTTAGCACATACTTAAACTAAGTATACTAAATGGGTAAAAACATGTAAATACTAAAATGGGTAAAAACATGTAAATACTAAAATAGGTAAAAACTAGCAAATGGTATTGACCCATAACCCATGGTTTTATATATACCACTTAACCAAGTTCATTGTATCTAGAAAGAAAACCATGGATCAACCCATAACCCATGACCCATGACCCATAACCAAAAATACCCATGGGCAAAGAGGAGCGTTCCACGGATCCCTGGCTTTGCGCTAGCCGGATCCCAAGTGGAAGGGATTTGTGGGATTCGGGGAACAGTAGAGAATTTTCTCTATAAATAAAGAGCCATTTCTTCCTTTCTATTCACTACTTTTACACACATACTTCCCCTAAGTATTCTAACCCTCTAACCTCAGATCTAAGTGATCTATGTAGTTTGTCTTTTGTTTTTGTGTGATCTTCTAGGTTCCTCTTAAAGGTAAAATCACCACTTCTTGAAGACTAGCAAGCTCAAGTCCATGAGTTGCCATGCTTCGTCATCATCAAGACAACTAAGGTTCTCTTGTTGATAGTTCTTCCTTTCTCCATAGATGTTGGGTTGAAGGCATTAGTGAAGAATGCCGAAAGTGTTAAGATGAAAGAATTAGTGAAAGGTGCTCATCATCCGTGTCAAAGCATTAGTGAAGAATGCTAAAGGTGTCAAGACGAAGGCATTAGTGAAGGGTGCCAAGCGTTGTGTCAAAGGCATTTGTGTAGGATGCCGAAGAATCAAATCAAGTCGCATTTGGGAAGAATGCCTAGATCGTATTATCGATGAGGTGCATCGTTATACATATAAGTATTTGTATATTTCCAAGGATGGTGATATCCTTGATGATGTTGTAACAAGGAGTGGATCTCCTTGATATTAGGTGTTGTGTTGTGAAGGGTAGTAGTTCCTCCATAGTAATGGAACTAGGTGCTTAGCCTAGTACCTAATAAAGGGTAGGCGACGTTGTGATAGGATTAGTTCTCCTTGGTGTGAAAGAACTCGGTGGTTAGCCTAGCACCGTATAAAGGGTAGGCGACGTTGTGTTAGGTGTGGTTCGCCTTGGTGTGAAGGAACTCGGTATTTAGCTTTGTACCGGAAAAAGGTTAAGCGACGTTGTGAAGGCTTCTCCGCCATAAGGAGTTGGTGTAGTGCTTACGAACTCTCGAGTAGGTGACTCGGGGAGTGGAGTAGGGCAAGGAAGGTGTCCTTGTAGCCGAACCACTATAAATAACTTGTGTCGTGGTGATGTGCTTCTTACTCTTTATCTTTCATTACACGTTTATATATCTATCTATCAACGTCCAACATAAACAACCAAATAGATTGACATAAGTCGATCTAAATATTTAAAAGGAAGTTTTAAATTGGTAAAACTATTCAACCCCCCCTTCTAGTTTTGCACAATTGGTATCAGAGCTTCGTTACCAAGTTTCTTAAAGTATGTTGTACTTTAAAGACTTAATACGATCCGTGTATGTTTGAAAACTACAAAGAAGGATTTTTTTAAAGGTCACATTTCTTTTAAATCATTTGGTTTGACATTGATAGATCATTCTAACATTTTTTTTAAGAAATCTTCATGCTAGAATATCTCCAAAAATCTTCATCTTTATTCAAAGAATAATGAAGTCAACATTCAAGGAAGAATCTAAAAAGTAATCACAACTTACGTACACCAAGTACAAATGATTACTTCAAAAGCTCATGAAATACTTTTGGTATTACGCCAAACCAAGAAGCATAGAGGTATGTTTTACTTTTCATTAGATAGGTTACATGAGTTTAATTTATTTCATAGTTCTCTTTGTTTAAAAATTACTAACATCATAAGAAGTCTCTTTCGTCACTTCTCCGTCCTTTTCATCATCAGGAATAGTATTCCTCTTGATTCGTCAAACTAACGCCGTTGTCACATATGAATCCTCGATATGTGATTCATCAAAACCCGTCATTCATAAACAATCCTCATCTAATACTTCCAAACTATTTTTTTAGTAAGCTAGTTATAAGTCTACTACAAAAATAATACCAAACAACCCTTTTTCTGTCCACAGTAGCCGGATCCCTCTAGTTGTACTAGCCGGATCCCAAATACAAGGGATCCGGGAGAACCGTGGAACAGAACTCAGCTATACGCTTTCAAAAATTCACCACTGATCTCTTTCCCTCTATTCACATAACACAAAAACGACTAAGCTACTGATCGCTTTCAAAAATTCCCTCATTGGCTTCCATACTCTCAAGTATTCCTTCCTAGAACACCATTGTAAGTAATTACATTAACTTATTCTAATTTTCATCATCCTCATCCTAGGGTTTATGGTTTCTTAATTTTTAATCAATTAATTAGGGCTTTTTAAATTAATCATGAAAAGGGGCTTTTAACAAAATCACATTGTGTTCACAACATTGTAAATACAAATCAAAACCATAAACCCATCCCAACTAATTTTACTTAATTGGAAAATTTGTATTTTTAGGACCAACCATGCCCCAAGCTACTCAACAAGATCATCATGACACCGTTCATTACCTTACTCATTACTATCGTAAAAAGAGATTGACCAAAACCGACCGTAAAATATTCAAAAGCCTTGTAAAACGACTTATACACGAAGGTCGTGTAGTCAAGGAATGTTTCCTTGAAGAAACCGACATTCGTCAAGTTTTCTCGACAATCAACTTTGATTGTCTCCTTGACATAGATGAACAAATTTGTCCGATCTTCATTTTTGAATTTTACAAAAGCTTTAGGATCATTAGAAACACCGACAATAGCATCTCAATCGCCTTCATCATCAACAAACAAAACTTTATTCTTCCTCTCAACATCTTTGCTCAAATTCTTCGCATTCCTTGTGAAGGAATTTGTATGTACTCTCAAGATTGGGCAATTAACGCTCAAAACCTTGCACTTGATCCTAAGCCTCTCTATAACACTCCTCTCGACGATCCCAAAACCATTCGAGATACTATCTTCAAAGTTAGGACCGACCAATCCCGTTACAACCGTAACAAAAAGCTCATTCACCGTGATCCCTTTCAAATGGAACTTTTTGAAATGCATCCCATGTTTAAAAAATGGGAAGAAATCCTTAGGGAAAATGTCATTAGCCTAGTTGGAAACAAAGATCATCCAAACGCATGTCTTGTGCAAATGATCTATTGTCTTACCCACCAAAGGCCTTTTAATCTTGCTTATTACATGGTAAGGAGAATGGCTGGGGTATTCAAAGCTTCCAACATGGTACTTCCATATGGTATGCTCCTAACACGACTTTGTAAGTATGTTGGTGCATTGCAACCATCTCCTATCAACGATGATCATTACCTTTCCGATCACGTCATGGTACCTCTTACCAAACAACCCCCTAAACGGTTCATGGTAAATGGAAAGAAACCTGAAGCTCTTTCGGACTCCTCGGCCGGTGAAGAAGAAGAAGATGAAGATGAGGAAGAAGTCGAACCCATAACCAATATCAAATTGGAACCCTTTGACTACTATGAACAAATTCCAACCATTCCAAACGAGACCGCGGAATTTAAACAATTGAGGGGCATGATTCAAAACCTCGCTTACAACCTCACTAAGCCGTCAAAAAGGAAAAGAAAAGATTGACGAAAGAGAATATGCTTATTTTTCTTTATCTTATGTTTGGATGATTACGTTTTAGTACTTTTGATTTATGGTAACTTGGATATTGTTACTTTATCATGTTTTCTTAAGTGGTGTTTTATGATAACATGCTTGTTCCTATTGCTGTGCTTATAGATTTATTAGTGTGCAAAAATCTGCACATCGTTTCTGTGATGATTCTGATCTGCAGATGCCGGATCCCTAGGATTAGCCTAGCCGGATCCCTCCCTTGAGGGAACCGTGGGATCCGTGACATCAGATCAGCAATACAGCATTCCTTGCATCAAGATAACTTTCTAGATAACATCACATTAGCTAAGCACATGTTTTTAGAATCCAACTAGAACCACTTCAAGGATGAGAAAAGCTTAGACTCACTAAAAGCTTACTTAAGATCTTAGTCAAAATAACTCTTGATTTATCAACACATCAACACTCACCATATTTCCGCTTCAATACTCACGAAATATTTCTCATCTCCCAAAACACTTAAGTGGAAAAATTAAACAATTTTAAGAAATTGTTTCTAGTCATTTTTTATCTCAAAGTGAGACAAAAATTAGTTTTTCAATTTTTGTGATTTTTAAGAATTTTTCTAAATATCACCTCAAGCTTAAATCTGATCACTAGGATCATTTATTATGACTTGACACCACCAAAACTCTTAGTGTTATCCTTGGACATCCATTGGTAGTCATCATGTCCCATCCTCCTTCCATAAGAAGCAATGATTTGCTATAACACTTATTACCTTTGATCATTCAAATACCCTTTCATCTTAAAACACTTAGGAGAACTGAAACATTCAAAATGAGATAGGCTTTAGCTGCTAGAAACCTCATTTCAAACCTATCATAACTGCTGAGAGCCAGATCCCTAGGATTAGCCTAGCCGGATCCCTCCAAGATGGGAACCGTGGGATCCGGGTGACAGTTTATGTCAAACATTGCTAAAACAATCATTTCAACTCATCTTCCTAATTCAAACACTCCATCTCATCTTAAATGAATTCCTAGATCAGTGAAACTCTGAACTTTAACCTTGTGCATGTTAATCATCACATTTCCAAGAACATTAGTGGATTAAGTCTTAAATGCACTTGCCAAGCTCTTCTCTTTATAAGCCATATTGCTAAGAACACTTTAGTCATCAAACACAAACACAATTATCAGCAATTGCAACCATCTCCCTTAGTCATTTCATCATGAGAAAGGCTCCTAGTGCTAACTCATCCACTCAAGAACCACCCAAGAAACTTGCTAGGATCATACACGAAGTTTCCTCAACCGAATCATCTCCGATTAAGTCCACTAATGCTAGGATTTCTCCTACACCAAGGAAACCAATCAAACTAATCCCCAAGAAAATAGTTCCCACTAGGACTTCATCACCAAACTCTACCAAACCAAACATACCCTCCACAACTCAACCAACATCATTGGTGCCTAGAGCCACCTCACAATCATCACCACATTCTCACAATGTAGAAGACTTACCTCCTTGGCCATCTCACCTTCCACCACTACCAACAAACTCACTTGAAAGGGTTGGGCAACAAAATAAAGATATTTAATCAACACTTGATCCAATGTCAAACTCTCTCATTCCCCCCAATAGTCCATTTTGGATTATGAGAAGACATCAAAGTCAACCACCCGACCACATGGAAGTTGATGGTTCTTTACCTCCACCCTCAAACATTGTAGATCCATCACTTAATGAGCCTCCACTAATTCCTCCTTCACTTGAAGATCCTCAACCAACTTCACTTGAACTTCCACTTCAAGAAATACAAAACCATGACAAGGATTGCTATCATTGTAAACATGTTGAAAGATTGATACATGAACTACGTTAAGAGCAACGTTTCATGTTTTATCACCTCCTCGAACGTTTCGAAGAGGTCAACAAGCCTAAACTACAATGAGCATCATAGCCACAAGCTCAAACTTAGAATGTTTAGGAAAACCTATCTCGTCCTTGATCACCATTAAGTTTTTAGTTGAATCTAGAGTTTGGATAACTCATTAGCATTAGTAGCACTTGTATGGCTAGTTCATTCTCTTAGTCTTAGAGATTTGGTTAATCATCTCTTGTTTTTATTGAATGAATATCTATATGCCATAGTTGTTAAAGTGCTTTATGTGTTGTGCTTGATATATCATATATTACCTCACATATTCGTTAGCATTGATTGAAACACTCTCATTACTGAAGAAACTGTCAACATACAGCCGGATCCCTCCATAATGCCTAGACGGATCCCTTCAAGAAGGGAACCGCGGGATCCGTGGATCAGAAGCACAAACTTCTACTAACTAGAGTTTACTTGCAGAAAATTATGCACTATACTCTTGTTCTCCAACCTTTACTTTGTAGATTTTCAAAATACACATGAAGATTTTGACACCATAAAGCTAGGGGGAGCCTTGTGTCAAACGTAATTGCAAAAAAATTTGCAACTTAATCCGATTTTGGACCATACTTCATGACACCCCATTGCAACTTTTAAATCTTCAAGGGGGAGTACGTTTTCGTCACTTAGACGAACCATTTGAAAACTTAATTGCAAACACAATCAGTTTATTTTACGTCATGTCCTTGACGCCCTTTCAAAGGGATGGACTCGTCAAGGGGGAGTTAAGACGAGTATCATTCCCGTCACTTGCTCTCTTTACATTTTTACATACCTTTTCTTATAAAAATTGTGTTAGTTTCTTTTAACACTTTTTGTTTCGACAAAAAGGGGGAGAAGAAAGTAAAAACTATAAATTCAAACTTTTACGAATTTTAGATTTTCCTTCAAATAATTTTATGTTTTGTCATCAACAAAAAGGGGGAGATTGTTAATACAAATAAGCCGTAAAAATGTTTATTTATATTTTACGATCTTCTAATGTTTTGTCGATAACAAACGTAAAATCATTTTAACGAAACAAATAGAATACATAAATAGTTTGAGTTAATAGTTTCCTAACACACTTACGTTTTCACATAAAACACTAAAACAAGTATAAGTGATTTTATGATTTAGATATATATGTACAACAACTAATGTTTACATATTGGGTTAGCACATACTTAAACTAAGTATCCTAAATGGGTAAAAAATGTAAATACTAAAATGGGTAAAAACATGTAAATACTAAAATGGGTAAAAACTAGCAAATGGTATTGACCCATAACCCATGGTTTTATATATACCACTTAACCAAGTTCATTGTATCTAGAAAGAAAACCATGGATCAACCCATAACCCATGACCCATGACCCATAACCAAAAATACCCATGGGCAAAGAGGAGCGTTCCACGGATCCCTGGCTTTGCGCTAGCCGGATCCCAAGTGGAAGGGATTTGTGGGATCCGGGGAACAGTAGAGAATTTTCTCTATAAATAGAGAGCCATTTCTTCCTTTCTATTCGCTACTTTTACACACATACTTCCCCCAAGTATTCTAACCCTCTAACCTCAGATCTAAGTGATCTATGTAGTTTGTCTTTTGTTTTTGTGTGATCTTCTAGGTTCCTCTTAAAGGCAAGATCAACACTTCTTGAAGACGAGCAAGCTCAAGCCTATGAGTTGCCATGCTTCGTCATCATCAAGACAACTAAGGTTCTCTTGTTGATAGTTCTTCCTTTCTCCATAGATGTTGGGTTGAAGGCATTAGTGAAGAATGCCGAAAGTGTCAAGATGAAAGCATTAGTGAAAGGTGCTCATCATCCGTGTCAAAGAATTAGTGAAGAATGCTAAAGGTGTCAAGACGAAGGCATTAGTGAAGGGTGCCAAGCGTTGTGTCAAAGGCATTAGTGTAGGATGCCGAAGAATCAAATCAAGTCGCATTTGGGAAGAATCCCTGGGTCGTAGTATCGATGAGGTGCATCG
This sequence comes from Chrysanthemum seticuspe, assembly GCA_019973895.1. Taxonomy (NCBI): domain Eukaryota; kingdom Viridiplantae; phylum Streptophyta; class Magnoliopsida; order Asterales; family Asteraceae; genus Chrysanthemum; species Chrysanthemum seticuspe. The sequence continues at coordinate 120,153,276 of BPTQ01000005.1, forward strand.
TTATACATATAAGTATTTGTTTATTTCCAAGGATGGTAATATCCTTGATGATGTTGTAACAAGGAGTGGATCTCCTTGATATTAGGTGTTGTGTTGTGAAGGGTAGTAGTTCCTCCATAGTAATGGAACTAGGTGCTTAGCCTAGTACCTAATAAAGGGTAGGCGACGTTGTGATAGGATTAGTTCTCCTTGGTGTTAAAGAACTCGGTGGTTATCCTAGAACCGTATAAAGGGTAGGCGACGTTGTGTTAGGTGTGGTTCGCCTTGGTGTGAAGGAACTCGGTATTTAGCTTTGTACCGAAAAAAGGTTAAGCGACGTTGTGAAGGCTTCTCCGCCATAAGGAGTTGGTGTAGTGCTTACGAACTCTCGAGTAGGTGACTCGGGGAGTGGAGTAGGGCAAGGAAGGTGTCCTTGTAGCCGAACCACTATAAATAACTTGTGTCGTGGTGATGTGCTTCTTACTCTTTATCTTTCATTACACGTTTATATATCTATCTATCAACGTCCAACATAAACAACCAAATAGATTGACATAAGTCGATCTAAATATTTAAAAGGAAGTTTTAAATTGGTAAAACTATTCAACCCCCCTTCTAGTTTTCCACAACTTTGATATTAGAAAAAACCTTAATATCACTGCTAGTTTACATACTACTGCTAGCCTTAGTAAAACTACTGCTAGCCTTAGTGAAACTACTGTTAGCCTTACTTAGTAGTGATATTAAAAACACTTGATAATTACGGTGATATTAACAAAATTCATAATCTCATTATACCTTTTAACCATGAAAATGATTTTTTTTTCTGAATTTTTTTTCAGCGATTCTTAATAAATTGTTGTCCTCTTTCTTTTTTTAATTTTTTCAGATTTTTTGAATTATTATTTTTTGAATGTTACTGTGATATTATCCGCATCATCCCTACTTAAAATCTAATCCGCACCCGATCCCTTCCATATATATATATATATATATATATATATATATATATATATATATATATATATATATATATATATATATATATATATATATATATATATATATATATATATGTATATATCCAACATATATAGATTGTATCGATTAAATGCGTCCCGTTACTATGTGAAAACTTATGTTTTGTCCACACTTCATTTTTTTATGCTTTTCGGTGACGCTTATTTGATGCACATCATACTCTATTGATACTTAAATATATATTAAAAAACAAATTAGAAAGTGACATTTTGTTATTGAGTATGCCAATGATTACCATAAGCAGTAAAACTTTCATTGTCAAGAACAAGGATTTTTACTCTGGCTTCGCTGCGGATCTTTTAGCTAAAGAAGTATTTTAAACGTCGTTTGGTATAATTTTATATAAATAGATGTTGCTAAAAAAAACTAAACTATTATAGATTGTACCAAATATGAAAAGTGTTTAGTTCCTAGTCATATCAATGCATGAAACACAAATATAATGTTACGGATATAAATATTATGCAAACTGATGTTTAATGTTTTGGGGAAAATGAGTGTAAGTGGTAGAAAGTATTATAGTCAAAAGCAAACGATGTGTTGTGGACATTAATTGGTTTGTACATTCAAAATTAGTGTGTTTTGATATTTATACGCTTATAAACGTTAACAGGCATTCTTTACAGATCCAATATCATACCTGCATATAGCATACTTCTTTACTGTGATTATTTTCAAACTAAGACACATGTCAACATCATTAGAGATTACGAATAGTTTATATTAAAAAAAATGTTATCGATTGTATGTCTGTGACATGGAATTTTGTATAATATGTTTTCTTTAATTCATTTATCTGTGAAATGGAATTTTGTATAATCTGAATATCGAATTTAGTTTTTGTTTTGTATGTATATAATCGTTAGATCTATTAGAGGCTTTAGACTCGATTGCTTGGTGATATTTAGTGATTAATAATATAACATGTGTGCAGATAGGTATGATTATTTATAGATCAGGGCGTTAATTCCGATGATAACATGTGATGTTAAATTGTTTATTGATTTGGTCATTATGATATATTCAAGTAAATCAGCAGTGTCCAATATTTTATAGCTGTAATCAGATGAATGTGTTTTAGTTCGTTGGTGTACATGAATATATGTTGTTGATTAGGTTTCTTATGATGTTATTGGTTTTTGTATATGTAGATGCAAATCTTCATTAAGACTCTCACTGGTAAGACAATCACTCTCGAAGTTGAAAGTTCAGATACCATTGACAAGTTTAAAGCTAAAATTCAAGACAAGGAAGGTATCCCGTTAGATCAGCAGAAGCTCATCTTTGCAGGAAAGCAACTTGAAGATGGTCGTACCTTAGCCGATTACAACATCCAAAAGGAATCCACCCTCCATCTAGTTCTCAGGTTGTGGGGAGGAATGCAAATCCTTGTCAAAACTCTCACCGGTAAAACCATTACTGTAGGATCGTATATTTTATTGTGTTGATGATTCGAGTGGTCTTGGATGATCAAAATACATGTTTTCAATAGTTATAGAGTTAGTAGAGAGAGAGGGTGTTCTTGCTAGAGGTTTACACAAATGAAAGATTAGATTAAAATGAGAAGCACCACCCCTTCCATGGATGGAAGGGGTATTTATAGTTACATGAAATACGACCTCCTATCGGCCTGTGGATCAGGGATACAGTGGGTAAAGACCCGTCCTTCCTCCACGGTGTTGCACTACGCTAAACTACGCTACTAAATAACTAATAAACTACTAAACAACGAAAATAATGACAAGTCTACGAGCTAAATTAAGCTAGATAACATTTGGGGTGACCGACTCTTCACAATGGAATTTTCTAATTCCTAACAATCTCCCCCTAAGGGAGGTCACCCCATGTTTTACATTTTGCATCCTAGCATTCATTCTTTGTCTTTGTTCTTGAGCTCGTAGACTTGAATTCTTCACTTCCGCAATCTTTGTGCTTTTGTAGCGATTCTTCAAATTCCGCATTGATTTGTACTTTCAGTGGAGGCCTTTAACTGATCCACGTCTTTGATGATCTTCGAGCTTTCATTGAGATCATCAGCCACAGTAAATCTCTGGATCACCCTTTAATGTGTTGCCATCATGTGAATTTGTGACTTTTGGACCGACATGCTCACACTTTTGAATCATGACATCTTTCCATCAGAGTAGCGGAAGCCTTACTGGTTCATGATATTTGCAGCAGCGAAGCAGAAGCATAGTATGAAATATCAGAGCCAGGTTATGTAGATATGCACCAGTCATGATTTTTTCAAATTAAGTGTGGATGCTGTGAGCATGCGGCTTTGGATTGACTCCTCAATTTTGATCAGCTGCAACCGTCCAAATGTACCTGCAAACAACAGTTAGCAATAAAGCGCACGAAAGTGTCTTTGATCACTTTCGTTGAATTGAGGTACACGGCCCACGGTTCCCCGTTGATCAGTACAAGTACTGCCTGTGATCAGGAAGGATTCCTAAGAATCTCCTTGACAGGGTTTCGCAGCTGCTCTAGCTGTTCTCAAACCGGAACGTCTCAAAGAAGACAACACGGAGTGAGTGAACCAGCAAATTGAGATTCACTGATTGATGAAAAATGATTTGAAAAACAATCGCGTATTGCTTAGAAGAAAGAGTTTTGCAATACAACGAAGGTTTTATGAGAAAGATCAATTTTCAAACAAAATACTTTTTGTAATTGAAAAGAATACACATTCGACGTGCTAGCGAAAAGAAAAGATTCGCACATCGAACGGTTTTTCTAAAAGTATTTTTCAATCAGAGATACTTTTTGTGTTTGAAAACATAAGTACACATTCGACGTGCTAGAGAAAAGAAGGTTTGCACATCGAATGGTTTTTCCAAAAGTATACGTCAATTCCAATCCTGGACCAAGGTTGATTCAAGATTGAATCTCCCCATCGTTTCTATCCAGTTGTCACAAGCTTGATCTTTTGCAAGATCTCACATGTCACCCACCAAGAGCTTGTTTGATGTTGGCTCTAGAAGGATTTCCATCTTCATTGTGAATATTTTTACATATCACTCGGATGTTCTGGCAATACCACAAGGATAATGCGTAGGACTCTTAATATATACTTACTTTCCACATTGTGTGAAAAAGCAAGTCTTCAAGAATTTAGTGTCCTAGCGAGATATTGTGGATGATCTCTTGGCTCTAGACTCAATAGTGCATTTTTGGTTCCTTTGCCGGAGACTAGGGAGAGGGTCTCCTTCTTCAATATCAACATTCTCTAAGAGAAAGTCGATAGATTATGTAGGTTCCCCGTGAGAATGAAACAAGCCCTTTTAAGAGGAACTTGAGTGGTTTGGGAAGTTTAGTGCAGTGCATCACTGGGTCCATGATGTCTTGTCTTCAATACCAGTGTTACCTTAGTAACCACCAGTAGCATATGAATTGAACCCGGTTTCTGCCCTAAGGTTGAATTGATGGAGGGCTATTTCTTTTCACCCTTTTATCATTCATTTCTTTTTCATTCTTCAACCCCTTCAGTGCTTACCGAGACTTCATAACTAGAACCTTGTTGGGTTTATTCCAGTACTAGCTCAGTCTCAGTCTGCACTCTTCCCATTCCTCACTTTTCTCCTTTTTTCAATATACCTAAGGACTCTACACTATCTAGTGGGTTGTCCCTGGGTAGATCCCTCCGGTTCTGGCGGATCGTGGGAACGAATACCTAACCTAACCATCCTTATAACTCCATGCATAAAGTAAATTGGTCGGTCTTTTGGTATTGTTCTTTCCTTCATGAAACCAATTCAAAAATCATTTGGAAAAACAATCAAGGTACTTGTGATACGAGATCAAAGCATTTTGTACCTTAATAGTTTTGATCATTTAGAAAACCTCCCCCTCAACATGTGCGTGTGATTTAGAAATTGTTTGGTACATGGAGGCAAGAGGACTTTGAAATATTTTCTTTGATCACAATTTTCATACGAAAAAGCCATTTGATTTTCTTGGTAAAATTCTCCCCCTCAATATGTGCATAGGATATTTTAAAACATTTTATCACATAGAGGCAAGAGTTCTTTTGAAGCACATCCACAATCACAAAATCCATTAAGAAAACATTTAAAACTCAATCAAGGTACTTTATGTTAAAACATAAAAGCATTTTCACCTCGATAGTTTCTTTTCTTTTAAAATGCTCCCCCTCAATATATGCTTCGAGATTCGAAAGCGTTTAGCACATATGAGAGAGCAGCCTGCACAACTGAATCAAAATGATCAACTTTTATCAAATTTCATTATTAAATCACAAATTCTCCCCCCGATCAAAAATATCAAATCCTTTGAGATTTTGGATCCCAAGTGATTTAATTAGGTTTAGAAAACATGGAAGAAAATGTGGCCTTGTTTAAATACTCATCATGTTTTTGGATAAATCCTCCTCCCCAACATGTGCATTGTGTATGAAATCAGTTGGCACATGGAGGCAGGAGTGCCTTTAAAGGACTAAAACCAATACCATTAAAACAGATAAGAGATTTAACTCACGATCTCTACCCCGATCAAAATTTCAAACCTTTTGAGATTTGTGATCCCAATTGATTTAAATCATTTAAAAGATTTTGGGGAAAGACGTGGCTTGATTTAACTTTGAAAAAATGACAGATAAGGACCATTTTAAGACATTAAAGATTGTTAGTGTCAGGTATGATTGTTTTTAAGAGATCTTTTAAGTAAAACAAAATAATTACACAATCAAACAAGAACATAAAAAATTTCATTTTGAAAGACCTTGATTCTAAAGAAAAAAAATCATACCATGACATAACATTAAATCTTTAGATCACCACTTATTTTGTACAATCCGGACTTTTATGAAGCAATATTGTTTGAAAATAATTTATTTTAAATCACTCTCCCCCTCAATCGATGACCGAAGTCGATAATTGAGTGACTTAGATTTTGATAAAAAGAAGTCCGGTGATTTTCAAAATTTAGTCCAATTTATTTTCAAAAAATATTTTTCCATTTTCAAAAACAATATTATTCAAAGTTTTAGAAAAATGGTATCATCACTATAATCCCTGCACAAAGATACATTAGGTGGATGAGAAGCTTCCGTTTTTGTTGCTGTAGGGTTTGGAAGAAAAACCATCTGCTGATGCAGTGAGACTTCTTTTTACGTTGCATTTTGAATGCCAACTGAGGTCAAATTAAGCTCCGTTTCTTCAATCACTTAGAAGAAAACCATCTGCTAATGCAGTGAGACCCCTTACGTTGCATTTATGCCAACTCTCCATTGAAGTCCAATTAAGCTCCGTTTCTTCATTTGTCAACCCAAGATATCGTTACCCTTTCCTTGCGGCATCCAATCATGTTCATTTGTGGGATCCGGATCGGGAACATTCTTATATACCAATATACCTGCATATGTTAGTGAACACACATACAAATATATGGTGGTCGACAACACCCAAACAGCAATCGACTAATAAAAGTCAATCCAACATATCAATCAGATCATGTAAGGTATGGGAATAATGTGTTTCTCAAACTCTAATCATCTAAACCTAGCAATCATATCCTAGGCACCTAGTCCTTCAACATAGGTTAACATCATTTTTAATTAAGCATATTAGGATAATTAAGAAAGCCAGTTAGAAGATGTAGATTTAAAAAAAAAACATTATCCCCCTCAATCCATGACTCATTTTATGAAAAGTTTGAAAGCGCTGAAGTCATTGATTGAGTTTTCAATTTAACAAAAACTCTGAATCTGATTGTTTTAAAAGCAACTCATTTACCACCATTTTAGAAAACACCAAATATTTTTCTGAAGAATTTTAGACGGAAAAACATTTGTGTAGGAACAGCAGTCCTTCGACATACTTTCCTCAAAGTGTTTTAGGATAAGTGCACGATATTTGTGAAAAACGTTTAAGCGTAGCACTTTCCTTCCTTTTAAGAGCGGGTTGCTATCTGAAATGATAGCAAGCCATTTTTGAAGCCCGGGTTACAGTCTGAAGTAACTGTAAGCCATTTTTTTAAAGCGCGGGTTACAGTCTGAAATAACTGTAAGCCATTTTTTTGAGACATGTTTAGAAAAAAAGAATATTTACACCTCCTGCTCGAACTTCATCTATGGTCCCGTGCCATTATTGAATGACATTTCTAAGACCGCAGATGTTATCGATACCAGAAGACATGTCTTGAGAAAAACATATTTTTGGTATTTTTAAATTTTTTGATTTTTATGGGTTTTTGTAGGTTTTATATTTTTCTATTTTCTTTTTCTTGGTTTTATATTTTTCTATTTTGTTTTGCTGGTTTTATATTTTTGTATTTTGGTTTTTGATAAATATTTACAAAGATAGAAAAGATGATATAGTTAAAGAAGATGATGATACGAGTACCGAGATAAGGATAGCGAGCAGCACGTCGTAGAAGATAGAAGTCATCAACTCTTAAACATTCACCACCAAAGCTTCCAGGGCTCTTGAATCGAAGAAAGAAATTGAACCATCTGAAAGTGAGACTTTGGCAGCTTCCCCCCAAACCGAAAATCCTTTAGCTGAGCAGATTCAAAGCTCTATTTCAAGCTTGCCTTAGCCAGGTGCACAGAGAAGCACACCATTATCATAAATCCCACTGCTTCTTTCAAGAATAATCACCGTGATTCTTCGTTCGAGGTTATATCATCAACTAGAACAGCAACGTATCATCCCACGTATAAATAATCTTCTCAAATTTATTTTTCACTGAAGTCTGAAGCGATGCATCCCCGAAAGGTGTCAAGAGAACAATTCCCCCAAGTAGTTGAATTGATGCAGCCCGTCTCTTAGAATAATGCTCAAGAACTCTCCCTAATACACTTCATGAGGGGAATGAAAACACCTTCCCATGTTCACATTTTTCTTCCCTGATGAACGTGTATGAAGCTCAAGAACCCGAAGTACACCAATATCCAAGAACTCTCCCGAATACACATCATGAGGGTAATGAAGAACACCTCCCCTATGTTCACATCTTTCGTCCCTGATGAATGTGTATGAAGCTCAAGGACCCGAAGTACACACATTCCCCAAAGAGAGAACAACCGATAACATTGAAGAAGCAGGCCGAATCACTGATTATCTCTGCGGGTGACAATCTCTGCGGATGTCAACACCGGAATAAGTGATTATATCTCTGAATCACAGATTAAGCCCTCAAGTAAAACAGCTGAGCATCCCCAACGTACACAATTCTCTCTCCCCTGATGATTGCGATAACATCGAGATCATCACACACCAGTGTACCTCTTATATCATCAGAAACTAACTCTTACATCTCTTCCCCCACGTAGTTGGAATAAGAACACTAAACGCCTTGATGAGTAAACCTTGAGTTTCTCTGCGGTCATGACACATGCTTTCCCGGGATATCTTCAATCACTTAGAAGAATTAAGTTCATCAAGTTTACTCGCCATGAGTCAAACCTTGAGTTTCTCTGCGGTAATAACATTTGTCTTCCCGGGATATCTTCAATTACTTAGAAGTATTAAGTTCATCAAGTTTACTCGCGTTTAGATACGTGTCTCCTTCCCCCTTGTTGGTTTTGATACTTCAGAATCAGAAACACTTTGAAAGCCCAAATACAAGAAATCTGTTGAGAAGAACCTTAGAAGTCTTTATGAGAATCAACTTGCTGAAGAATATGAGCAAGTCTAATTGGGGAATAAATTTGACATATCACTCTCCCCCAATTAGTGCTCTCCCCTAAACCGACAATCTGTTTGATAAATGCCATGAATTAAGAAGAAGTCTTTAGATCGTTAAATGCAACACGTCTTTAGTCTTCTAACATGTAGCAGAATATGTAGAACCGACTGTAGACTCGACCTTCTTCAAGATTGTCCAGTTAGGGAATAGAAAGTTAACATCTTCAACTCACCAAAAACAAGAACATCACCAAAAAGCATCCCAATCAACTTACATCTTGCAAATCCCCTTAACTAAAATCCCTCCCAATCAAACAAGAACAGAAAGATGTTCATCAAGGAAATCAACAATCAGGCCGCAACGAACACACGAAATGGTAATACCAAGCAACAATCACATCAAACAAGAACAGAAGGTTGTTCTGAATCATCATGTTGATGTGCACGTGAAGCATTAACCGGAAGCACTTTGTCAATAAACTCATATCAGCTTGTGAAGATGTCAACTAACGGCTCATAGAAGAAACTCCATGTAACGATGACCCGATAAGAAGAAGATCGGTTCTTACATTAGTTTGGAGCCGTTTGACCATTTATTCTCAGAAATCAATCAACCATGCAGTAATTTCACACTTTTTCTCCCCCTCAAGAATTGCATACGGAGTTTCCATTCTTGATTAAACAAGTGAACATTATCCAAATGTAGTCTATTCACACTTCTCCCCCGCAAAATCAGCACAGGATGTCGCCATCGTCATTATAGTTGAGAAAGTGGAATCAGAAAACAATCAACAGTAGCCCGGTTCACTTGATGACTGAAGCGCATGGAAAAAGTATGAAGCATGTTGATGAGAATGGTCATAATAAGAAGATTTCTCTTCTTCAGAAGATAAAGCGCACTGACACGTACACTTTTCTTTTCTTTAGAGAGCGAGGTATGAACTGTGGTGTTCAAACGTCATTATCTCTCTCTTTTCAATCTCTTGGAAAAACAAGTAATCAACCCCATTATCATTCAGTAGGCTCTTTGTCGTGACAGCTGATGGAGAAAACCCAATATGATGAATTTGACCCTGAAGTAAACTAACCCGAACTCGTGACTTAAACTTGCACATGTGTAACAAAGAGCGGTGCCGAGAATTCATGCTCCATTGAATCTCCAAGTACTCTATACTCTTCAACCAACCAACCATCAAGTAATAGGCGTACATCACCTCTTGAAAATCCACAATTGAATGTGACACTGAGCACTACAACGTAACTCCTTAAAGTGATAGTTATTTTGTGGTGGTATGAGCCCAATTCCCCCAAGTGGTAAAAGAAAAGGTAAAAGACACCCAACAATAACTAGATTTCCAAGTCTTCGTTTATGATAGTAAGCTCGAACAAGGATCATGAAGAATCTTCATCCAACCATCCCCGATACCTTCAGATACTAAGTACACTCGCCCGTGATAATTCACTTCAACCTCAAATAAATAATATTGAATTAACGCCGTTGTCACATCCTCTGGTTAACAGCTCAAATCTAGCCTTTTTTGAAATTTAAACGAACTCTGATAATGGTTTCATCCCGACCATGGTTGAAAGCACATAACCCCGTAAAACCATGTAATAACCAAATAGCCATGAAGAAAACCCAAACACACACCCAATTCATGAAGTACACCCTTTTATCCCTTCTTTGAAGCAGAAACCGTAGCATCAGCATCAAGTAAGATCCAAAAATTACACTTTCTCTTCTCCAAGATGGTTCCATCATTACGGGATTTTACAACTCTATGGTTTAAACCGAGAAATAGTTTCTTTCGCGGGATTTTACAAAACCAAGAATAAACCGTAAGATAGATCCGAAAATGCACTTTACTAATACCAGGATGTTTCCATTGTCACGGGATTTTACAAGTCTATGATTTAAACCGAGAAATAGGTTCTTTCGCGGGATTTTACAAAATCAAGACAAAACCGTAAACAATGCCAGCTTGAATGTGTTACGACGACATTGGTTTCAGAGAATATCTATTTTAGGGGAACATGCAGCGGTTCATCAACGGTCCATTATCCAACATCATCAACATCATCAACCATCCAATCAACACTTTGGAAAAACACATCAATCACGCAATCTGTCTGCTATTGTAATGACCACATGGAGAAGTAAACCCGATATACCAAACTTGATCATGAAGTAGAATTTCCCAGATTTGTTACTTAACCTTGTACTAATCCTTGTGAAGAAGAAACGGTGTACCCAATGTACAAAACCTCTTGACGTATCCTCAACTGCGTGAGACACCGAAGTGAAAGTTACGTTGTGGGTTAACCGAGAACGAATCACAACCGTACCTAAATAGCCAAGTCTTTATCACCCTCCATAATCGCCCAAACAAGTTATCTTCGCGAAAGGGTAGAAAGAAAGAAGACGAAATAAGTAAACGCGCCAGGAAAATCTCACTTCAAATCCAAATAAGAAATACCGTATCGCCAACTACCCCGTGGTCAACCAAGTACCATAACAATTCAAGACGTGACAGAATATCCTTCGTGAAAATGCATAAACCAAAGTATCAAGCCTCATAGCACATCAAATCTCATCATCACTCCAAATCATATCAATAAATCTCATCAGCCAATATCATCATTAAATCACATAAATCCGATCTCATATTGAGAAGCCCATCAGATCGTCATTCAAATCCATTTCATCACACATTCTACTCAATCCCAATCTAGTTCATTTGATCCATTTAGAATTTGTAGCCCATGTGTCACCAAGAATAGTTACACACAAATAGCACGTTACTTGGCCCAATAACATATTATTAACCAGGCTTTGCCCATGAATAAGTGAAGTATCAGTTGTGTTCAAGAGTGGTTTATAGCGTTGTAAATATGAAAATAATACTCTTAATTTTAATACAATAACAAATCACTATCCATGAATGTTGCTTCCCGCTTCCAAAGACCAAACAGTATTAGATTTAGAGTAAATGTTTAAGTGTAATACTTCGAATCTCAACATATATAAACGTATATGTGAGAGCTAAAGCCCAACACCCAAGCTAGATCCATTATAACCAAAATGCCCATCATAGCTTAATACCCAAACATATCCGGCCCATTGAAGATAGCAGTATACTTGATGGCCCACGATAGAGAAGTTATACCCGATCCATACTTAATACATTGATATAAATCTCTACCCTAATTTCACTCTTCATATGCAAACCCTAAAACACACATTACATATAATACGCCTCCCTCTAAAATTCATTACACAAATCAGCTTCAACCCTTGAAGACTCACAAACGAAACTAACTTCATTCATGATGAGTGTCTAAATACTCATCATTTTTATACCATTTAAACTGCAAAATCATCTGAAAACACTCAGAAACACATCAAAATGATAAAAATATCATAAATCAGTGTTTTATGTGTTTTAAATGCAAAAATATCAAAATCAAATGAAAAACATATCAAATTTGCAAAAATTGCAGTTTTAGTCCCCCAAGTTTCCAAAATTGTCAAAAACAGTCCCTGAGCACATAATTTCAAAAGTAAAAGTCACCAAAGGTCCTTTTAAAATCATAAGTTGTCAAATTTAGTCCTTTGGTGAAAAATATCAAAAGTTTGAGAAAATTACAAAAATGGTCCTCCAAGTTTGAAAATTGGCAGAAATGGCCCCCGGAAAATCTGAAAATGGCAACTTTGGTCCTTGCATTATTAAAATTTGTCATTTTTAGTCCTTTGAGCAACTTTTCAGATTTGGCAGCAATGGTCCTTCTAATTTTCAGAAATTGCAATAAGGTCCTTGGTATTTAAAACCTTTTAACCACATTTGGCCTTGTCAAAACCCCTATTGACCCCTGCCTAAACCTTTGTGACCCCCCCCCCTGTTTTTGACCTTCCCATTTTATTAATACCCTGCCCAGTCAACCTTGGTTTGACCATCCACTTGCCCGCCATTTTCTTCCCTTCCCAACTGCTTCACCACTGCTCACCCAAGCAACACCATCCCCCCTCCTCTCTTTTCCACACCTTTGTCCCCCCTCCAAACACCATAATCCAAGAAACATTAATTGCCCTCCCACCATTTCACTCAACCCCTACACCTGTCAAAAATCTATTTCCCGCCAAAATGAAATCCAAAGGCCAAAAATGTTTCTAGCCATCCAATGGCTCATAAGTGTGCTGGGATTAATTCAGAAGGAGAGAGAAAGAAAGATGGGTATAAAAGAAATGAGAAGGAAGCAGGCAAGAGAGTAGATAGTAGTTTCAAATTTCCTTTAATGTCGTTTTTCTTATTCAATGTCTTAATCTAGTTTAAAACCTGTAATTTTGTATTCCTATGATAAAAACTCAAGTAATGTACCACTGTGATTTGTTTTAAAGATTAAATTCAAGTTTGGTTAAAGTTTCATATTTCATGGTTACTGTTGAACATTTCCATTTCAAATTCTTAGGTAATAGCTTTAGTTAGCTTATTTATAAGCTCAAACAATTTTAGTTAAGCTAATTTTAGCTTTTGTTAAGCTTTAAAAATCAGTTTCAAACATTTTGTGAAAAAGTCAACAAAAGTCAATATGAGTGAATTTGGCAGTAGTGATGGATATTTGGTGATACAGAGGATGGAATGGGTTGGAAATAGATTAGAATAGTGATCTTTGGGTTTTGTTTTTAACTTGCAAGCAGTTGGACAATGGTGAGTGTTTTTCTCACTTTCTATTTTTTTTTTAGTTAGTTAAAATGCAGTTTTTGTTTGTACTTGTATTGGTAGTCATGGATTGCTTTAAATTGTTTATGTAGTTGTATTATGGTCATATAAGCTCAGTTTGAGCATGGGTGCAAGATGGAACAGTAGTTAGGTTGTTTTGATTGCTTAATTGTCATTAACAAGGGTGTTTGGAATTGGTACTTATACTGTCTTAGAGGATTGTTCATTGATAGAATCTTGTTGTAATATGCTTGTCTAGCTTATTTAAAACCATTCCTGTCTTGTTTTTGTGCCTGCAAGCAGTGGAAGTCAAAATCCCACTCCAAGAGCCTTAGCAGTTTATCTGTTGGATTTTCAACAAAGCAAAAGTTCATTTCATGTTTAAAATACATAGGTCTAGCTTAAATCAGTGTTATTTCATCAATATATATCATTTTCAATCCTAAAATCTAGATCAAACTTCAAATAAGTCAACATCTCAGTTTTGTGAAAAAGTCAATTTTGGCAAAACTCAGTTTTAAGCCATCTGAGATTGATTTTTATTGTGCTCATTTCTTGGTCAAATCTAGTAATACTTGTTGTTTTTAAAAGCCCTACTGGTCTATTTCATTATATCTATTTTAGTATAATTTAGTGATTTTTGTATAAGCTAAAAAATGCTTCTTTATAAGCTTCTAAATGCCCTGTGCAGGGGCACTGTTGCCTGCACAGGTTTGTGCAGGTTTTGCAGACCTTGCACAGGGCTCACTTGAGCTCCTCTTGGTCTGATTTTTGGTCTAAATGTTCTTAGCCAGGTTGTCTTGAAGTTCCAATTGGTATTTCTGAGTTTTAGCTTATATTGAAGCTTGTGCATTAGCTCAAACTAGGCACCCTCTTCACTGTTTTCTGCCATTTAGCTCAGTACCTCAAATCATTGCACCTTGCTAATCAGTGGTTTAGCTTATTGTTTCTCACTTCATTTTGGTCATTTTAGCCTATAGTAGCTTCCATATCAGTTTGGTGCTTGTTGTGCTCCATTTGGCTTATTAAAGTGCTTATTTATAAGCACTTTGTTCATCAGTTCCTTATTCTTGTACACAAGCCCTTGTTTTTCTATTTTTCATAGCTTCTATATATTATTTTAGAGTTTTCCTTAAATTTTCAGATTTTTCCAAGTTCATTTGCTATTTTTCTCAATTTAAATTAGTTTTTAAGTCTTTTTAAATAGTATTTAATACAAATAATTAAGAAAAGGTTCTAAAAAATAATTTTTCATTTTTCTTAAGTTTAGATAAATGTAAAAAGCTTAAAAAGTATTTTTCCCTATTTTTCTCCTTTTATTTGGTATTTTTAATAATTTAAATTAGTTTTAAATAGTTTTAAATTAATAATAAATATATAAAAAGTCTAAAAAATATAATTTCTGTTTTAAAATTAGTTTTATAGTATTTTAGATTTTTCAAAATCATAAGTTTGTTTTTCTAGCCTTATTTTGTATTTTCTCTTATTTTAGAGTATTTATAAATAGTTTAAAATAGTTTTTAATTAATAATAATTATATAATTAGTTATAAAAATAATTTTCTTTTTCTATAAATTTTCTTATATCATTAGGTTTGTAAAAATGTATTTTTCATATTTTTAGGATCTATATTGTATAAGTTTCACTTTTTATTTTGTACGTTTACGTTATTTTTATTTAAACGTAAGTTTTTCGTTTTAAGTTTTAAACGTTCATCACTTTAAAAATAGTGATAGCGTTTATTTAATATCTTTTATCTTTTTAATTTTCTTAATTTGTATTTAAGTCGCTTTTATTTATAACCTTTTTCAGTAGTGTAATATTCAATTTCAAATCCTTTCTGATCGCTATCATTAGTGGTCATTCTATCGTCTGATCATGTGTTTAACACACCATTGAGTCTCCGTGGGACATAACGACCCGGGAATCCCCTGTATTCTCTGATCTTAATTGCATTTGTGTCTGAGCAGTTTTAAGTCTGTTTAGACTTGACTGTTTTGCGCAGATCAAAATTTTGGCGCCGCTGCCGGGGAGGCTTAAGCGTGTGTTTAGCCTTTTTCAGATCCATTCTTGTGCATACCCCATCTTTTGTAAAAAGTTTTTTGTAAAGTTTTCAAAAATTCCCAAAAAGTTCATTAACACTTTTCCTAAAGTGTTAAAAACGCCAAAAATATTTTCATTCTTTGTTTTTGCAATATGTTTTTCAAAAATCCAAAAAAATCCATCTTTACCCTCTCACATCTTTTGATTCTTCATTTCTTACCCTCTGTTAACCTTTGATTCTTTCAATGTCTTATCCTCACCCTCTTGATTGTCAATGGTGTGGTGGTCCTTATAATGGTGGCAATTGCCCCAGTTGTAGCGTGGTGGAATCAGGAAACGGGTCTGTTTATAACCAAGATCCCTATTCCTACCATAACACAGCTGATTTATTCCATCAGCTACCACACTGTGAGACACATCAGTTGTACTGTTGTGAGTACTGTGGTGGTTCACATTCCAGTTCTGATTGTCAATCGGGAAACACGCTTGTCTATGAGCAGGTTCCTGATAACAATTATGACTACAACACATACCACTCACAGCCACATCAGTTGTATTCTTGTGAATTTTGTGGGGGTCCTCATTATGATTACCAATGTCAATCATGGAATCAAAATTTCTATGAATCTGATCCTTGTTATAACACTCCTTGTTTTGACAATTTCCAACCCCCACAATTTTCCGTCATTGAACAATTTCCCGTCATTGATCAACATCCTCGTGAGAAAAGTATGCTAGAAGAACTTGCCGAAGACCAAACGTCTCGCAACGAAAAATCTATGCTAGAACTACTTGAAGAAGAGGAACGAGCCGCTAAGATTCAAAGATGTCTTGAAGAAATACGAATCGAGGAACGAGCACTTGCAAGACGTGCCCGATGGCTCGCGACTTACATTGACGATGATGATGATAGTGACGATGATGATGAAAGTTTGTCGGCTGAAATCACACCCGAAACTCCCATTGACTCTCTCATAATGGGGGACGAGCCTCTTAGCACTATTCCAGAAATGGAATCGTCTAGTGTTGAGGGCCTTGTTCCAATCCCAAGTGAGTCTGAGGGAATTCTTGACAATGAGTGTGATATGTCTTCTCCTCTTACAAATGATCTTGTTGAGACTTTCTCAGATTTTGACAGTGATTATAGTGATGCCGATTCTTTATATTCTCAAGATATAGAATTTATTGATGCATCACTTCCACATTCTGAGATCGTCAACTTAGAAGAGGATGTTGACCATGTTGTTTCCACAACAATTAATACGACTATCACTAATCCCTTATTCGAATTCGGTTCTGAATTTACTCTAAATTCAGTTAATCCAATCTTTGATAGTGATGAGTCTGACACGGAGACTATAATGGACGAGGTGCATACTTATAGCCCACGAAGTACCGCACATGTCCCACCTCCGTATATTCTTCATGAGGAGTTCGCCGATGAACTCACTCATATCATATCTCCGCTGGAGTATGATTGCTTGGATGGCAAAAATCATGATCGGGGGGAGAGAATCTCAATTTGCATAGTTATGACAAATCTTCCCAACCTCCCTCCCGAGATGCCTTCCAACCCTAAGAGCTCAACCAACAAAATCCAAATAAGTGCAATTGCACTTAATCCCGAGGAAGAAGATCTAGTTATGATTGTTATCATGATCTTCCTTCTTTTCTTCACCTACTCGGTGACTTCCTCTCTTCTTCACTCCTTCGGGAATGAGGACACTATCTTTGACCCCGGCATTTTCATTTATCATTTGTGAGCCGGGTCTGTCTCTGTTTCTCTTTATCTCGTCGGTGTGGAACATTCACGTGCTTCAAATGTTTGTCCAAACATCTTGAATGAAAGTCCGATGGAGATTGTTTCTTCCACTTTGCTTCCCCATGAACCAATGAATTCGGGGTCGAGTCAAGCTAGCGACTCGGAAATCAAAAACAGTAGCACACATCATATGGGTTTTCACCCATAATTCTGTCTTCTTACCCCCTTTTCTACCACCTAAGTGTGGGGGTGATGCCCCACATGTTATATATATATATCTTAAAAAAAAAAAAAAATCTTTCATAATAATGGCCGTAGTATTTCCCTTTTACGTTCTCAGTTTCGGCATAACCGCCGGTACTTTGAATATTGAGGGCAATATTCATTTCTAAGTGTGGGGGGGAATTCTCGCGAATTTTGTCATATATTATCTACCCAATTCCCCCGTTTTTGGCCAAAAATTTTTTTTGGAGTAAGTGTTCTACACTTACTCATTTGGTTATCAGTCCGCCATGTCTGTAAGACTAAAGGATTGGCTAATCCAGGAGCAAACGGCTCTTGGTAAAGATATATCAAATCCGTTTATATGGCTTGCAATTTGCCCAAAATTGTATGGTTCTCAACTCACCATATCCTAAAAAGTGAAGAGTTGGCTAGCCCGCAAGATTATGGCTTGTGGTAAAGGCAGTGGAAAATCCATAATTGGTAATCAGCTCACCAAAGATAATATTGATAATTTATCTAAGAGTTGGCTAGTCCAGAAGGGTACGGCTTCTGGTAAAGACAAAATCAAATCCGTTTACAGCTTGTGGTTTGCTCAAAATCACATGGTTATCAGTGTACCATGGTTCTTACTTGAACTGAAACATTTGGCTACTCCAGAAGTAATGGCTTTTGGTAAAGAGTTTAAAATCCATTATGTTTTCTCAAATCATTGCTAGGGACTAGCAATATCTTAGTGTGGGGGATTGATGAGTGTCTAAATACTCATCATTTTTATACCATTTAAACTGCAAAATCATTTGAAAACACTCAGAAACACATCAAAATGATAAAAATATCATAAATCAGTGTTTTATGTGTTTTAAATGCAAAAATATCAAAATCAGATGAAAAACATATCAAATTTGCAAAAATTGCAGTTTTAGTCCCCCAAGTTTCCAAAATTGTCAAAAACAGTCCCTGAGCACATAATTTCAAAAGTAAAAGTCACCAAAGGTCCTTTTAAAATCATAAGTTGTCAAATTTAGTCCTTTGGTGAAAAATATCAAAAGTTTGAGAAAATTACAAAAATGGTCCTACAAGTTTGAAAATTGGCAGAAATGGCCCCCGGAAAATCTGAAAATGGCAACTTTGGTCCTTGCATTATTAAACTTTGTCATTTTTAGTCCTTTGAGCAACTTTTCAGATTTGGCAGCAATGGTCCTTCTAATTTTCAGAAATTGCAATAAGGTCCTTGGTATTTAAAACCTTTTAACCACATTTGGCCTTGTCAAAACCCCTATTGACCCCTGCCTAAACCTTTGTGACCCCCTGATCCGCGCAAAACCGTCAAGTTTTATCACGCAAGTCCGCCACTTGTGAATGACGGACCGTAACAAACTTAAAACAGCTCAAGCACGAATGCAATGAAGATCAGGAGAGTATAGTGTTTCCCCAGGTCGTTAAGTCCCAACGAGTTGTGCGAGAATAGTTAAACGTGTAGTGATCGGGAGATTTGAACAGGAAAAAGGGATTGTGATATGATTATAACTAAGGAAAAAGCCCATAAACTACAGGGGCTTAAATGCAAATTAAAGAAAGTTAAAAAGATAAAATCTATTAAATAAACGCTATCACTATATTTAAAATGATGAACGTTTAAAACCTAAAACTTACGTTTTAAAACAAAATTACGTAAATGTACAAATAAAAACGTGAAACTTATACAATATAAATCCTAAAAATATGAAAAATACATTTTTACAATCCTAATGATAAAAGAAAATTTTTAGAAAAAGAAAATTATTTTTATAACTATTATATTAATTATTATTAATTAAAAACTATTTTTAACTATTAAATAATTACCTAAAATACAAGAAATTAGGAAATAAGGCTAGAAAAATAAAATTATGAAATGAAAAAGTCTAAAATATCAAACTAGAATTTTCAAAACTATTTTTGTATTTTTCTGATTATTTTTCTATTTTCTAGGAATTAAATACTATTTAAATCTAATTAAATTATTTAAAAATACAAATTTAACTAAGAAAAATATGGAAAAATACTTTTTTGGGTTTTTATATTTATCTTAACTTAATAAAATAGAAAATTTATTTTTTTGAACCTTTTTCTAATTTTTTATATTAAATACTAATTAAAAATGCTTAAAAACTCATTTAAAATAGGAAAAATAGCAAATTAACTTAGAAAAATCTGAAAATTTCAGGAAAAGTCTAAAATTATATTAGGAATCTATGAAAAATGGAAAAACATAGGGTTGTGTGGGAGGAATTGCAACTGATGTGCAAGTGCTTAATGGAATAAGCACTTTGATAAGCAAAAGAGATCCAAAAGCTACCAAACTGAAAAGGAAGCTACAATAAGCTAAAAGTACTAAAATGGAACAAGTCTCAACTGCTTATGACCTCTGGATTACAAGTTGCAATGATTTGGTCAATTGAGCAAATGAGCTAAAACTGTAAAAGGGGTACCAAGTTTAAGCTGTTGCACAAGCTTCAAAATAAGCTAAAAAGGTAAACCAACAATTAGAACTTGGAGAGAACCTGGCTAAGTACTTGTGGACCAAAAATCAAACCTAATGGAGCCATGATAAGCTGTGTACAAGCTATGCAAAAACTGCTCAAGCCCTGTGCAGGCAACAGTGTCCTGCACAGGGCACTTAAGCTTATTTTGAACAGCTTATTTGAGGCTTGTAGAAAATTCATAAAATTAAGCAAAAATGAGGACAAGAAACTAGACCAGCCTGAGATTTGAAAACATCAAGTTTCATTGAAATTGTCTTAAAGATGAGTGAATGAAAATTCCTTCTTGTTTGCCAAAAACTGAGAACTTGCACTTTTGACTTTTGATGAAAACATAGAAAGTTGACTTTCTTGAGTTTTAATCTAGATTTAATGACTGATAGTGAAATATTATGATGAAATAAGACTAATGCTAGCTATGTTTAAGATTTCTAAACACAAAACCATGATCTGCACTCCTTAAATTCCAACAGTGGGCTGCTAATGGTACTTAAAGTGTAATTTTTACTTTGAGCTTATGTGGGTACAAGAACAAGACAGATAAGAGCTCAATTTGACTAAACAAGCATGGACCAACAGGACCCAAGCACTGCACAGACCTGTATCTCAGTTTAAATGCCAAACCCAAACACTCTTTTAACACCTGTTAAGCAAATAAAGATGAGCTAGGCACTAGACCAAGTTGTATAAATGATCAAATGAAGTTAAAATAACCTACTTACAACTAAAGAACAGGTTTTAACAGTATATAACCACAGATAAACAAACAACCATGAAATGCTAATTTACTTGAAATTTTGAAAAGGAGAGACTCACTCACATGAGTTCCAGTTATTTGCAGGCCAAAACCAAACCCAGGACTACACTAATTGGACCTAATCCAACCCATGATCACCACTGTAACACCAGTAACCATGTCCAAACCAGTTTGAGCCTAAGAGTTGACTTTTGTTGACCCTAAGTAAAAGTACTTGAAACTGCATCCAAAGCTTATCAAAAGCTTTAATAAGCTCAAATAAACATGTTTGAGCTTGGAGTTAAGCTATTAGAAGCTTTATCACAAAACCTTGAAACTTAATTTTTCACAGTAACCTGAGATTTTGAAACTGAAGTGAAACTTTGAATTGATACTCAAAATTGAATTACAATCATTAAGTAGCTAAGGTTTAATACATAAAAGCTTGAAATTACATTTTAAAAACTAATTAGAACAGTTTAAGGAAAATAAGACATACATTGAAAATTTTAAAAACTAACTACTCTCTTCTCCTCTGTCTTTCTTCCTTTTTATACATCCATGAGCCTCCACGTGTCCTCTTAAGTGTTTCCCACCACCCATCTTAGCCAATGGGAGAATTTTGGGCAATTTGGCCACTTTTCCAATTTGGCGGGAAAAGTGGTTTTTGACTTCTGGGACTTTCTGAGCTAGCACTAGGGGGGGGGGTGGAGGTGTAGGGTTGATGGGAGAGGGGTTGGAAGGGATAAGGGTGCAGGTGAGATGATGGGTGATATGGTTGCAGACAGTTGGTCCATTGGGGAGGAAGGAAGTGGGAAGTGAACAGTGCAAGGTGGGAAAAAGGTGTTTGACTGGCTTTTGACCAAGGGGTCAAAACAGGCAAATGACAGGGGGTTCAAAAGATATAGTGGCAGGGGTCTAATCTATTTTGACAAGGCCAAAAGGTTTAAAGGGTTTATAACTTAGGGACCTTGGTGTAATTTCTAAAAATTGAGGGGCTACTTCTGCCAATTATGCAAAGATATTCCAAGGGACCACAAGTGACAATCTTCAAAAGTATAAGGACCAAAATTGCCATTTTGCAATTTTCCAGGGGCCATTTTTGCCAATTTTCAAAGTTCAGGGACCTTTTCTGCCATTTGACAAAAGATTTATTCAAGGACCATTTTTGACAAGTTAAAATATTTCAGGGACCTTGAATAACATTTCTCTTTATTTAGATTTACCAGGGACTGTTTTTGACAACTTTTGAAATTTGGGGGACTAAAACTGCCAATTATGCAAATTTGATACGTTTTTCACCAGATTTTGATATTTTTGCATTTAAAACACATAAAACACTTGTTTGTGATATTTTTATCATTTTGATGCATTTCTGAGTGTTTTCAGATGTTTTTGTAGTTTAATTGGTACAAAAATGATGAGTATTTGGACACTCATCAATCCCCCACACTAAGATATTGCTAGTCCCTAGCAATGTTTTGAGAAAAATTAATGGATTTTATCTCTTTACCAAAAGCCATTACTTCTGGAGTAGCCAAATGTTTCAGTTCAAGTAAGAACCTTGGTACACCGATAACCAAGTGATTTTGAGCAAACCACCAGCTTTCAACGGATTTGATTTGTCTTTACCAGAAGCCGTACCCTTCTGGACTAGCCAACTCTTAGATAAATTATCAATATTATCTTTGGTGAGTTGATTACCAATTATGGTTTTTCCACTGCCTTTACCACAAGCCATAAACTTGCGGGCTAGCCAACTCTTCACTTTTAAGGATATGGTGAGCTGAATACCATACAATTTTAGGCAAATTGTAAGCCATATAAACGGATTTGAGATATCTTTACCAAGAGCCGTTTGCTCCTGGATTAGCCAGTCCTTATGTGGGTTAGACATGGTGGACTGATTACCATTTGTTGCGTTTAGTACATAGTACTTCCACTAAAAAAAATTTTAAAATTTGGCCATTTTGGGGGAAAAAGGGACTAAAAGGGTACATTTACGATCAAAATTCGCCAGAATTTCCCCCCCACACTTAGAAATGAATATTGTCCTCAATATTCAAAGTACCGGCTGTAATGCCGAAACTTAGAACGTAAAAAGATAACATTACTAGCTAAGTGTGGAAACACAACAATTATTCTCTTTTTTAGTATTTACAATTTTCATTCATTTTTTAGATCTATATACAACATGTGGGGCATCTCCCCCACACTAGGGTGGTACACACGGGTGAAAACCCATGTTAAGCTACTGTTTTTGATTACCGAGTCGCTAGCTTGACTCGACCCCGAATTAATTGGTTCATGGGGAAGTACGTGGAAGAGATAATCTCCATCGGACTTTCATTCAAGATGTTTGGATAAACATTTGAAGTACGTGAAAGTTCCACACCGATGAGATACAGACAGACCCGGCTCAAGAATGATAAATGAAAATGCCGGGGTCAAAGACAATGTCTTCATTCCCGAAGGAGAAACGGGAACGAGAAACCACACCATTTGTGAAAAATGGAATAAAGATGTGCATTACAATGCAATCCCATTCTTCATTAGTGAGGAGCAAATCACCATTTGTTATATTTTTAAGCTTAGACTTGAAGCTTGTATGGTGATTGGCAACAAAATTTCCGGGAGGGAGAGTTGGAAACGGTTCTTCAATCAACAGATTTTCAAGAAAGAGAATGTCTCTCTCCGAATCATAGCAAGTATCGTCAATCCTTGTTGGAATTGACTCATCACTAAGAAAATCATCGACCTCCTTCCAAAAGTTATCATCTTCCTCATCCGGAGTGAGAGAAGGAATGGAAGAGTCGGAAATGGGACAAGAAATGAGTGGATGATCATTATATAAGAGATTTCTAGTTTCTCCAAGATCGGCTTCGAAATCAAAGAGATCATCGTCACTTTCTGATGAAAGGGGACTGATGTGAGTGAGTTCATCGGTGAACTCCTCAAGATGATGATCAGCATCAGACTGTGGGAGTGATGCCTCAACATACTCGATGTTCCATTTTAAGTATTTCAGATCACAACTCTTGGAACAGGGTTAGGGCTCTCTCAGTGTCCCTTGAAGACTAGTACACACACTAAGATAGAGGGGAGAACTCACAAGTTTTCTAGTAAAACTTTGAAAGAGGCTACAATCGCTTCTAACATGAAGAGTACCTTTGTAGCTCATACAACTCCGTAGTGAGGGTGTCAGACTACGACTAGTAGTAGAACTCCTCAAGTGGCTACTTGAGTGAGTGTAGTCAGGGGAAAGTAGTCTTTCACTGCTACTAGAGAAACTAAAGCTTCGGCTAGAACCTCTTTGATCTTTAGAGAATATATTACTAGTAGGTGAGTAAAGAACAGGGTAAAGGCTGAGAAGGTAAGGAAGAGAGTGAGGCCTACTCC
>BPTQ01000005.1:120180864-120227847 GCA_019973895.1 Chrysanthemum seticuspe
AATCACCAAACCCCAGATTTTCTAATTCCTTAACCTGAGGAGTCCTCAATGTCTCAAGAACTTTTTGTAGATTTCTAGGTGACATTCTGTTCTTGATAGATATGGGTTCGTTCTTTCTAACCACTTCTTTTATATCTTCATCCTCCTTCTTAACCTTCTTTTTCTTTTTAGCTGGAGTTGTATCAGAATCTGAATCCAACTCTGTTGCGGATCTTTTACCCTTAAACTTCCTTTTACTTGTGCTGATTTCTGTTGCGGATCTTTTCCCTTTAAATGCAGCACCTTTAGTTTTCTTCCTCTGATGTTCTGAAACAAGACTGGTAAATAATTCATTCCATTTTGCTGCAGCAGCCTTTTTTAAAGCAGGATCAATTAATGTGGTGTCTTCTTCATCTGTTTCTTGCTCATCTGTTTCAATATGATCAATTGTAACTCAGTTAAACTTTTAGTACATCACAGAAACCATCAAGCATACAAATCTCTTTCGTACATCACATAGGCAAGCTACATTTATACTACTTTACGCACACATGCTGCAAATTAAAGCTACTGCATCTCAATTCAACCACTAGTACATCACATAAATTGTCAAGCAAACAAAACCTCTTTTGTACATCACATAGGCTACAATTATTATATCTTACACACACACGCCGTTAATTAAACCCTATTGCATCTCACTTCAATCACTAGAACATCACAGTACAAACACTAGTACATTACAAAAATAGTCAAGCATTCAAAATTTCTTTCGCACTTCACATGTGCTTCATTTATCGTATATTACGCAGACATTCTTCAAAATTAAAAGCTACTGCATCAGTCTAACTACATTTAACCAAAATTAAAAGTTATAGCAGATTAAAATTTATTGCATCACATTTCAATTCCTAGTGCATCACATAAGGTACATTTAACCAAAATTATGCTCATATTTCAATTCCTAGACACATAAGAACTCCTATTGCATTAGATTATTTAAACCAGCTGTTATAAGTCATTAATTCATTAATCCTACTGCATTTCAGTACAAAACCCAATGCATCGTTCATACAACAATGCAAACAAACACGTTTTTTGATACATAACATCAAAGTTTCACTACATTTAACATAAGACAAGTGCATTATACAAACAAACAAGTATAAAAACACATTTAACACACATAAGGCAAACTACCTTCAACCTTATTCATCCTTATACATCATAAAAACTATATCTCATAAATTTAAAACTATATCTTTTTTTCTTTTTTCAACAGCAGCAGTCGTCTTTCTGCTCTTTTTATTTTCTAAATTTATAAAAAAATAAACTATTTTAGAAATTTAAAAACATTTTTTGATGAAGAAAATCATGATTATCGATTAAAATACACTTACTTGGTGGTGAATTATCTGTTGCTTTCTTTTTCCCCATTGAAAATGCAGTAATTTTTTATAATTGTTTTTAGGGTTTGAGTTTTTGAGAGTACGAGAGAGATAGAGAGAGAGAGAAAAAAAAGTGGTTGGCGTGTTTTTTGTGAAATTTGAATTAACGAGTTTTCTTATTAGTGCCTTTTTTTATGTTTTAAGATACTGCATCTTTGCCCCTCAAGTTTTCAATGTTTTACAAAATTCACTAGTATTCATAATTATCTTTTTTTGCAGATAGGCAAACTTTTTAATAACACAAATTTCATTGTGATGCATCACTTATTTAAACTGTGCTGCACTTGATATAAGCATTAAACAGCATTATTTAAAATTAATAAATATCAAAGAAGGACTTTCTTCATTAAGAAGTATTATAATTGATATTTAAAATTTAGTGATCCAAACTATTACAATCAAGAATTTAAAACATCCAATAGTATTTTATCAAAATTACTTAATAATCTAACATCTTTAATACACGTTCATTCATTGTTTTGAACATCTCTTGAGAAACTTTGACATTATCGTCCATTATGATTTTAAAGGCCTTTGGTTGTTTCTTCACATATTCTTCTGCTTCTTTCAAAACTTTTGGCTTTTCTTCATTAAAATCCATAAGAATTATCTTCGTCAAGTACTTTGCGCACAACAACTTTAGTTGTACTTTTTGTCCAACGCTTTCTTTCTTTAACTCGTGCAAAAAAATGCCACGGCCGACATATGTTTCCATATGTCTCATCACAAATATGCCACAGTCCGAACCATTGAATGTCGTTCTCCAATGCATATTTATAATTGTAGGTACAGCTATCAAGAAATCGGCAAATCTAGGGTGGTCTACTCTTCCCAGGTAGTTAACAAATGCGAATATCTGTAAGAATTATAAAAAAAGATATAAAGTCAATGATGCACTAAATTTATAACAGTGATGCAGTGATTTTCAATAAGTTGCAGTAACTTTATAACTTTTGTTGCACTTACTGTAATACAGTAACATTTTTTTATAGCTGTGATTCAGTGAATTGAAAATGTGATGCAGAAATGTTATGTAACAGATTTTTACACGGTAACTTTTTGTTTCAACTCTGATTGAATAAGAAAAAGAATTGTATTATACTTACCACAGTGTTTGCATAAGCACCATATCTTACGTCTAAATCTTCAAGATCATTATCTATGTTGTCAATGATATCTATTTCCACAGTCTTCAAATTAAAGCAAATCAGATAGAAATGATGTGATTCTTTCGACATCTTTATCATAGGGAAGAAAACCTGTAGATATTTTAAGCGCATCAACATTTTTTAAAACTCATAATTAATAGAATGTCTGTATTAAATTAATAAGAATACTTACCAGATCAACATCACTTAAACTCTTGTGCGGCGATTGTTTCAAAACAGCATGCATGTTTTCATCCATTAGTCTTGATATCTTCTCTTTTGGCGGTTTACTTTCAATCAGGTGATGAGGCTGTTTTAATCAATAAATTATTATGAAACTCAAGTATGGGATGTAATAAAAAGTCTATGATGCACTAAAATTTATAACTGAGATGCATAAACTTTATAATTGAGATCCAGTAACTTTATCCAGTGACTTGTATATGTGATGCAGTACATTTAAGTTTTAAGCAATATTTTTATAAATTTGATGCAGTTTCTTAAAAGATAAACCCTTCAACAGGAAATGGCTAAAGTTACAGTTTACAATTACTTATATAGTGTATTTAAATCACTCACCAACATTACGGAATGACAATATACATTTGCACCTCGTGAAATCTTGTCTCTGTATCGCTCTTCGTGGTTTAGTACAAGGCTCCATATGTCAAGTATATTTGCAGCAACATGGACATCAGGATAAAAGCTTTCGAAAAATGTCCACTCCATTTCCATGTCTTTTTTCTTAAAAACAATTTCACTGTGATTCAAGTAAAAAATAAAGTTATTCAGCATTCAACAAATTATTCAGCATTCAACAAATTGAGATGCAGAACATTAATAATAGTATGCAGTAATAACTATAAAGTGATGCAGTACTAAATAAACTGTGATGCAGTACGAGTTGTGAAATTTTTTATACCTTCCATCATTACTTGTGCTCCATATGTATTCAAGTACTCTCTTTTCTTCTTCAGAAAATGGTTTGTACAAGATAACTTTCCTTTCATAAAATGGAGAAACTAAAGCACCAGAAGGGTTAACTTCACGTTTTTCCCTTTGAATTCCAATTGCAGGAGGAACGGATGTTATTGGAGATGCATCAACAAAATCTTCATTCTCAATAACTTCTGTGTTTTTCCGTTTCTGTGCAGTAGGTTTTTTAACTTTGGCTGATTTAGAATTCCCTTCCTTCAATTTTGAATTTTTCACTGAAGTTGCTTTTTTTGCACATTTGACTTTTATCTTTTCCACTTTTGGCTTCTTAGCTTGTTTCTTTTCAACTTGTTTCTTTTTGGCTTCTGCCTTTTTAGCTCCTGCCTTTTCCACATTTGGCTTTTCAGCTTGTTTCTTTTCGGCCCGTGGCTTTTTAGCTTTTGGTCTTTCTTCCTTTGACTTTTCTTCTTGTTGTTTTCTAGCTTCTCTTTTTTTAGCCTGTGGCTTTTTAACCTCTTCACTTTTATTAGTTGACGATCTACCTTGTGCTTCATCAGTTTTGTCTTTAGAAAACTTTAGCTTCACGCTTTCAAAGATTCCTTCACTGTTTTTCACTAACCTTAATTTGGTACCATTAGATGTTACTGTAGTGCTTTCTTTCTGTATTTCAGTAGATATCAGAATCTCACTTGGTAAATCTTCTTGTCTCTCTTTTTGAATAGGTGCAGCTGATTTGATAGTATGTTCTTCACACACTCTAGATCTGTTTCTGTCCAACTTCAACTTTATACTATGAAAAGATTTTGGGATTCCTTGTTTTTGTTTTTCAATAATTTTTCGTATCTCACCGACTAATCCTTGTGTTTGCAGATTTTCCTGGGTACACATAAATGGGCCATCTTTTTGCAGATTTTCATGGGTACACAGTGGTGGTAGCTGCAGAAGAGAATCTACTAGATCCATTCTAAATCTTTTCATTGAAGGATTTTTCATTTTTGGAATTTCCATTGAAGCTTCTTTAGTAAGGATTTCATTCAAAATTCCATCAATCTTATTTGAAACTAAATCATACTCGCAATCTTCTACAAATCCATCATCTGTTTCAAAAGATGATGCAGCAAAGATTATGATAAATAGTATGCAATAACCAAGTACATTTGATGCAATAACCAAGTAAATGTGATGCAGTAACCAAATATATGATAAATAAATAGGTTTGATGTAGTAACCAAGAATATGTAGAAGTTTAAATTTTCATAAAATTTTATTCAATACTAATTTAATTTTGATGCACTTCTTTTAATTTTTTTTTACTGTGATGCAGTAAATAAATAACCATGATTCAAAAAATATTATAATAGTACTGCATCATATCTAAAATTCACTGCATCACAGTATAAAGTTTAAAGCCTAACAGTTTATTTTATCCTAAAACTTCAAACAGAATTCATATATCCAAAATTAGAATTCTGGTTTTTTTTCCAGAATTCTAATAGTTAAATTAGAATTAGTTAAGTTATTACACATATCCAAAATTAGAATTCTGGTTTTTTTTTTCCAGAATTCAAATAATTAAATTAGAATTAGTTAAGTTATTACACATTACTACATATTTTATAATTGTCTTTGATGAAGTGAAATTATTTCACTTCTTGGTTTTGGATTCCAATACTTTTATCTATGATCCCACCTTCATCAGACCACTTGTTTTCTAGACCTTCATCACACCCAATCTTTGCTTCACTTTCATCTGACCCAAGCAATGCTTGAACTTCATCATACCCAAACTTTTCATGACTTTCATCTGACCCGATCAATGCTTGACTGCTCTCTTGTGATGTCTGAGATGAATCCAGAAAAGATGAATCAAACACCACAATAGCAAGATTTTTGTCAGATTCCTTATACTCTTGCACTTCTTTTTGTTCGACTCCTGTTTGTTTGTCTCCTTCTGTTTGAATGTCATCTACCTTCTGTTTGTCTCCTTCTTTTTGAATGACTAATCTTTCTATTTCAAGATCTTCAATTGCTTTATCATTGCCTGCATCTATATATGTGCCAAAAGTTATTTATTATACAAGTAAGTAGACATATATTAATTTTATTATAATACAAGTAGACATGCAATAAAATACCTTGGATAACATTCTCAGATTGATCAAGTTTTTTAGCATCTCCTGTAACCTTTTCTTCTTCATTATTATCTTCTGTATCATCTTGAACATCATCAATTTCATGATCGTATCCATTCTTACCTCCATCAGTATCTTCTGGAATCATATTTTCTTCAATTATGTTGTTTTTAAAATCAAACGACTCATCAAGAAACTTGTTGATAAGTGTATCTCTCTCCTCAAGAATTTTTTTGATCTTCTCATCATCTGGATATTTTTTCAATGCTAACATCAGCTTATCATTGGTACGCATCATCAAATCTTTGCTCTCTGCCCAAAAATCTTGTAAACAGTCTGTCATTTCCTGCATGTTAAAATTTTTTTTAGTTTACTGCATCACAATATATAAATTTACTGCATCAGTACTTATATATATAATGCATCACAATGATACATGCATTTCTATTAAACATCTACTGCATTACCACTGCATTACTTTATAACATGCATTTCTAACACAATCATGTATTGCATTACTTTATCAAATGTATTCAATCACAATGTTTTTAATTCAATCTACTGCATCAATTTGTTTTAAATGTATTGCATCATAATATATTCAAATTACCTTTATTGATTTTGACTTGAAATCTTCAAGTTCCGCATCTCGCTTCATTTTTCTATCATTCTCCTCTGTTATTAATTGAAAAAAAGAATAAACAATAATTAGTATTAAATTATTTTTATGTTTTAATGCAGCTGATATTACAATAATATTTACAAATTTATATTTTTTATAATTTATACCTGTTTCAATCATCTTGTTTTCTTTTTTTTCAAATTCTTCTTTTGTTTTTTATTTGGAGTTTCAATAAATTGCATTCCTTCAACAATTGGAAGTTGACCAAAACCTCCTGCAACTTCTTCTCTCTCTCTTTGTTTCAACAACTTTGAACTCCAAGCTAGGAAGCCTGGCACTGTTCTATCCACCCTTGTAGTCTCCGAAACAGTTGAATTGACGTAGATAAGCTTCAAAATAAAAGAAAAAAAAAACAAATATTAGATTAAGAAAAAGATATATTAAAACTAATTGCAAGTATAAGTCATTGCATCACTATATTATTATACTGCATCACATTATTTTTCTACTGCATCACATTATTATACAGTAACAATTAAAGGGAGATGCAGTAAAAAGAATTTTTTTATAACTTACCGTCAAAAGAAGAATTGGTCCTGAGAAAAATAATCTTGGTTTAAAATTCTTTAATGAATCTTGCAGACATTCAAGACAGAGTAAGTGCACCAATCCAAATTTATAATATTATCAACGTCTTCAACGGATGGTAGAAACCTTTGATTTACTGGTCCATCTTTGTTACCATATCCAAATATAGTGAAGAAAATTACCAAGAAAGCTACTTTGAATGCCCAACCATCATCTGTACTTTCACAAATATATGCTTCTAACCTGCTTATTGGAATTTTCTTTTTATGTGAAGGTCCATCAGGATCATATACTTCTAAAGGTAGTGTTTGCCTCCATTTTACTGTTGTTGAATCTGCTGTTGTTGTTTCAGGAAGAGCATCAACCTTTATATTCCCCATTGGAATTCCAAGAATTTCATGAATTAGATCCCTCGTGACCTTTATCTTTCTTTCATCACTTAAAACCAAACTGCAACTTTCTGAATCAAAATTTTTACATAACCACATTGCTAATACTCCTGGTGTTTGTTCAAATTTGAATTCTCCACAATAATGTCCAAACCCCATCTCTTCTAAAGTTGTAAATTGACTAGTTGTACAACTTCCAATAACATTCTGCAAAACTTTTGGAGACCCTCTTATTTGCAGATTTGCAGGTTCATAATTTTTACCATCTTCTTCTCTTTTAGATTCTTCATTTTCCGATTCACATTTTTTACGTTTCTTTACAGCAGGCATTTTAGCATTCGTCTTCTTTTTTGGAGTACGTTTTTCTTGATTCTTTTTATCAACAGCTACAATGCTTTTATTCTTTTTATCAAAAGATACAATGCTTTTATCAGGGACTGATTCAACAGCTTTTCCTTTAATCTTCTTTTTCAGTCTCTTTGATTCCTCTTCCATTACAGACATTTCCTTAATTTCCTCTCTTGTTCTTTTTCCTTGGATTTTACTACTTACTTCAGCTTGTTCATTTGTTGGATCTTCATTAGTTCTACCTGTAAAATTAAAGCTACTGCATCAAATCATGCAAACATATTTGAAATAAAAATAACTTCATTCAATAACTTCATTAGAATTACTGCATCACTTTACAAATCCTACTGCATCACTTCATCATTATAATTACAATATTTGCATTAAAACAGTTTTTCTATATTTAAAATTGTATGCGAATAACTTAAACTAAACTCATACCCCACATTAAAATTACAATTGCATTAAACCAATTTCATTAATAGCACAAAAAAGACTTTTCCAATTGCATCAATAACACACCATCTTCAATTTTCATCTTAATCTCTACTATATAAACACATACTATTTTTAGCATATTTCATTCTCATATGAAGCAACTAAACAACTACTAAATATGAGTTCAGATTGCATTGCATCAGACAGGCGTACAAACAATTTTACACACATCAAAAAAGCTACGCTTACCCTTAATGACTAGATCACATTCCCCAACAAGTGAAGTTAAAAACACATCCCCTTCCAGACTACCCCCAAGACGTTTATTTTCAGGTACTTTTTTAGTTTTTTTTCTCTTATTACGTCCACGAATTCCAGTTTCTGTATCAAGTACAACCCTTCATTAACTAATCTCAAAATAACATCATTCACTTTAAATCATAAACTACTTAATCTCTTATTATTAAATCACTGCATTTTGCATTCATAAATTCATTCTAGTAGATTTCAAAACAAGGGTTAATCAAACAAATACATTTCAAATTCATTTTCGCACGTGACGTAGACTACATCTAACATAACTCATGCTCATACGTTGCAAATTAAAAGTCACTGCATCTGAATTAAAAAACTAGTACATGATATTAACAATCATGCATACAAAGTCACATTTGCACATAATAAAGACTACATCAACCCTAACTCATTCTTATATGTCACAAATTAATAGCTATTACATCTTAGTTAAAATTCTAGTGCATCAGATAAACAATCAAGTATACAAAATTAATTTTGCACATGACACAGACCACATCTAACCTAACTCATGTTCATACGTATCAAATTAAAAGTTATTGCATCTCAATTCAACTGCTAGAGCATCAGATAAACAATCAACATAAAAACTCATTCTAGCACATGACAGAGACTACGTCTAACCTAACTCATGTTCATACGCCTCAAATTAAAAGTTATTGCATCTCAATTCAACTGCTAGAGCATCAGATAAACAATCAACATAAAAACTCATTCTAGCACATGACAGAGACTACGTCTAACCTAACTCATGTTCATACGCCACAAATTAAAAGCTATTGCATCTCATTTCAACTGCTAGTGCATCAGATAAACAACCAACATAAAAACTCATTCTAGCACATGACAGAGACTACGTCTAACCTAACTCATACTCATACGCCGCAAATTAAAAGCTATTGCATCTCAGTTCAACTTCTACTGCATCAGATAAAAAATCAAACATAAAAACTCATTCTAGCACATGACAGAGACTACGTCTAACCTAACTCATGTTCATACGCCACAAATTAAAAGCTATTGCATCTCATTTCAACTGCTAGTGCATCAGATAAACAACCAACATAAAAACTCATTCTAGCACATGACAGAGACTACGTCTAACCTAAGTCATACTCAGACGCCGCAAATTAAAAGCTATTGCATCTCAGTTCAACTGCTACTGCATCAGATAAATTTTTTTAACCTAACTCATACTCATACGCCACAAAACATAATCTATGTATAACCTAACTCATGTACATTATAGTATACAAAACATAAGCTAATGCATCACTTCTTTACTTCTACTGCATTAATCTTTCAAAAACACATACATGCACATTTACACAACTAAATCTCATTATGCTAGTCTAAAACTTACATATACTTTGCAAAACATAAGCTAGTGCATCACTTCTTTAATATTACTACATTAATCTATCAAAAACACATACACACACATTTCCACAACTAAAACTTATTATGCTAGTATAAAACTTAAATATACTTTTCAAAAGATAAGCTACTGCATCTCTTCGTAAGTACTACTGCATTAATCATT
This sequence comes from Chrysanthemum seticuspe, assembly GCA_019973895.1. Classification (NCBI taxonomy): domain Eukaryota; kingdom Viridiplantae; phylum Streptophyta; class Magnoliopsida; order Asterales; family Asteraceae; genus Chrysanthemum; species Chrysanthemum seticuspe. The sequence continues at coordinate 120,190,751 of BPTQ01000005.1, forward strand.
CAAAGACACATTCATGCACATATTCACAATTAAAAACTCAATATGCTAGTCTAAATCATACATTATACTTTACAAAATATAATCTAATGCATCTCTTCTTAAGTATTATTGCATTAATCATTCAGTGTACTTACTGTCGGAGATAGTGATAGTTTTTTCCGGAGATGTTTGATTTTTTCTTACATATCCACCAGCGGCAATTAATCTACCACTTTTTCTAGTAGCTAAATCGAAAAATTAAGAAACGATTTCAGTAAATTAAAATCACTATGATGCAGTGGATTATAAAAATATAAAAAAGTATTTCAGCAACTTACGAGGAGGTATAAAATTTTTCATATTAGTTTTCATCGATCGTAATTTTGATTGCGTCAATTTTTTGTGATTTGATGTAGGGTTTGATTGCGTCAATTTTGATCGTAATTACTGAAAATGAGATCTAGGGTTTGATTGTGTTTTGTCAGTTTGATTAAACGTACACAAAAGTTACTCGCGTTTTTTGTTTGTTTAGATTTCGCCCCTGAAGAATTCCAAAATTTAAAAATATGCCACTCCGCGTTTTTTAAGATTGAAATCTAATCCAATGGTTGAGATGGCTTCCCATTCTTTTCATTTTAAACATCTTTTCATTTTAACCCCGCCCTATATATATATATATATATATATATATATATATATATATATATATATATATATATATATATATATATATATATATATATATATATATATATATAAAGAGTAAATATAGAGGGCCTTCTACTTTTTATAGAACCCACATATCTGCATTACTTTTCACATATTTAAGATACCAAATCCAAATCCGGATGTCCAAAAGTCAACCAAACAAGGGTTTTTTATTTTTAAATCCAAAACCCAATAAAAACCCGTTAAAGAAACGCACCCTAAGAGCGATCGGTGTAATAATGTGGGGGGGGGGTGGGGCGTTATGGCACCGTGGATCTCGTTACAAGCCAAGTTAACATATCGTTGGATCGCGTTAAGGCGGTGCGTTGAGGCAGCCGTTGCCTTGCCAACGCTGCGTTATGGTGCAATTCAAAATTAAAAGTAATAAAATAGATTACACTTTTGGCCCATAAACGACTACTTTTTCCAAATGTTCAATTGTTTTTACAACTTTGGCCCCTATAATGTTTAGAAACGGTTATATGCTTTAAAAAAAACTTTTTTCACCACTATAAATTCCAACTAATACACAACTTTATTTTCACGCTTTCACAACTCAAAATCCTATACATAAACTTCTATTTGCTAAAAAAATATCAGGAGTTAACAATAACGAGAATTTCTTGAACCTCATGGGGTTTAATAACCCGAACGCGGGTTCATCTTCAAACCCGAACGCGGGGTCTTCATCTACCAATATCCCTTTTCCTAACTAACTCGGCATGACGTTTGAGGAACTTTACCTACAACATCAACAATTTCTAATGTGGCAACGAAGCTAATAACATCAAATAGTCCTGAATATTAAGTGTCAATTTCCCCCGATAATGCTCGTATTTTATATCATTTATATGGATTTACGCTTGTTTTCCTCTATATTTCACTTTTAGGTAATACCGCCCAAAATTCTGCATTTTGTCATCATTCACTCCACACAAAAAAGCAGAGAACGTGGGTAGGAGGCTGAAGGTAGATCTCGAGGAGCATACGGAGCCATCTCCAAGGGAGAAATCACTCCCTAACGATAAGCATTAGCAATTTATCATTTCTTTTACTTTCAATTCATGTTTTAGTTAATATGAGCGGCTAAGCACCTCTGGTGCTAGCCTAGTTATGATTCTTTAATTGTTTTGTTTATGTTTACATTGCTTTCGTATAATTGTTTCTAGTGTATACATGCATAGTTTGTTGGTAGCTACCCTTGTTTCGGTAGTTTTGAATGGCGGTAGTGTCTAGTTGCTTAGGAGATATGACCAACTGACCCTAAGTAGGTAGACTGAGTGGGAAGGGTAAGAATTGACCAACTGACGACCCTTCTTCGCTTGTGCGATTTGACCAATTGATCACCTACCGTTTGGATAAACTTAAGAAGTTAGGGATGAGTGTTTAAGATGCTAGCGCCCAGGCACTCATTGTTATGAATCTTGCATGTAGCGGAACTTAATGACTTGGCTTAGGGGACTAAAAACAACTGGACTTTCAAGGGTAGTAGCTTGATCTCCGGTAGAAACCTTTGCTGATAGGTTAGGACGAACTGACCAAATGCTGTCCTAGCGACTTAAGCCCCCACTTGAAGCAATTGGAAGTAATTAAACGTGAACTTAACTTGATAGGATGAGTAACTAGGTTATCACACTTCTCCTCTATTGATCACAACCCTCGCCTTTAATTTCTTTCTTTCATTTCTTTCTTTAGTTATTAATTAATCATTTCAACCTTAAAATCTATGACACCTAGACTTAATTAGAATCCGCTTACATACCTCTTGGGACGACCTCAGTTTTACCGAATACTACACTACACACGATCGGGTACACTGCCCATTAGTGCATTAGGGTAGACCATAGGTATAACGAGACATTATAAATATTAAAACCTAGTCAGTAAAACATGCATCAAGTTTTTGGCGCCGCTGCCGGGGAGTTATATTAGGATTTTTGTAAGTCTTTCATTTTTGTTTTGTTTTAAATTTTCTCAATTTCTCACGATTCCTTTTCAAGTTTCAGGTACCATGGAAGTTGTTAACATTGATGACCTCACTCTTGAGGAATATTTGGTGTTGACAAGAGAAGAAAAAGGGCAGGGGCTCGTAAGACCGGCGATTGGAGCTAATGTCCGTTTCGAGATTAAAGATCAGTTTATGAGGGAGCTTCGTGCTAACCCTTTTTTAGGATACAGGGACGAAGATGCATATGAACACGTTGAGAATGTCTTGTACATTGCAAGCCTTTTCAACATTCCTGGTGTTTCTCATAATGTTGTGATGCTCCGTGTATTCCCCATGACTCTTACTGGGGGAGCAAGAAGATGGATCGAAAGATTTCCCACCGGGGCAGTTAATACATGGGCTCTAATAAAAAAGCATTTTATCCAAAGATATTTTCCTCCTTCGAAGATATCTAATCAACTCATGGAGATCCATAATTTCAAGCAAGATGACGATGAAACGTTGTATCAAGCTTGGGACAGATACAACGATCTCCTCTACAAGTGTCCGACTCACGACCTGAACAACCATCAAAAGGTCAACATCTTTTACAAAGGTATCAACGTAACTACTAGACAGATGCTGGACTACCAAGGACCTATTCCGAGCATGACTCCTACTCTCGCCATTGAAGCCATCCAAAAAATGGCCGATCATTCTCAAAAGTGGCACGATGATGGAATAAAGAGAAGCCTAGTCGGAAATCTTGATGGAATTGCCGCCATCACTAGCAAGCTCGAAAATCTTGGTCGGGACATGCTCAAGCTCAGAGAATGTGTTCATGCCATCCAAGTAGGTTGTGAAAACTGTGGAGGAGGACATCTCACCAAGAATTGTCCTCTCATTGACGAAGATAGCAAGGTTGAAGAAGTTAAGTATGGTGATAATCGACCGTTTCAAGGGAATAATAGAAACGGTAATGGCTATCGTGGAGGACCATCCCCATATTATGATTGTGGAAATTTTGGTGAAAAAAGAGCTAACTTGGAGGAAACAATCAGCAAGTACCTCAAAGATTCAACTAAGAGACAGAAGGAGCAAGAAGAATGGCTGAAAAACTTCCAAGATAATAAGAACAAAAGCCTTTCTAGCCATGACGAATCGCTGAAAAACTTGGAAACCATGATTGGGAAGCTTGGCGACGAGGTGCAGAGAAGAAATGAGGAACAAAAGAACAAATCAATAGCATGTAAGGCCGTGTTTTCTAAAAATGACAAATCCGCCGATGAGTCTAACATAAATGAAGATAGTGATGTTAATGACAGAAGAGAGTTACGCCGTAACCAAACATCAGAGTTACGGCGTAACCGGGATACGAGGTCTGACAAGTTTCCCGAGTTAGACGAATCTAAAAGGAAGAATCATTGGTGTAAGGCTATGGCAATTGATAATGGAAAGTGGTATGATCTATGAGCTTCATGCGACCCTCGGAATGAAATCTGCGATGGAGGGGTCAATAAGGAAAGGGTTAATGATAACAGATACATGTGGACTGCACTTAACGATGAAGAAAGATTAGCTAAATTATCAATCGATGAAGAGGAGGAACCACCTATCAAGCACTGCTGTGATCCCTTAATGATCACGGAAAACGGGTCCACGCGAGCTTGGCCAACATGTAATCCCTTTCGTGAGTATTGCAACGGGGGTAGCAATATGAAGGACAAAGTATGGATATGCCCTCATGAGTTAGAAAGGCACGACGTTGATTTGGGTGATTTATCCTTCAGTGATTGGTATTCGGTAAGGTTCGGGGATGCAATTATTAATACGATTTTGTTAAGAAATTTGAAGCTCAAGTATGAAGAACATATTCTTCAAGGAAAGTCCGTAAAGCCAATCAACGATGAGACTTCCTGCAAAGGTATTCCTTCAAGCAACACCAATGACAAAGTAGCTCGTAGTCATTGGTGTGAGAAGATAAAAACCACTGGCGAAGTTTTTTGGGCATCTTGCAACACTTTTGATGATGAATGTAATGGGAGAAGCAGTATAGAGAGAGTCGGGGAAGATGAATTCTTTTAGACCTAAACCAACGAGGCGGAAAGGACATAATTACCTTGGCTAGACAATTTGGGATTTGACAATTGGGTCAAAATCAAATATGGGAAGGTAGATGCGTTGACTAAGGAGAAGATCTGGAAAGGATGTATGCGTAAAGAAGACCCGAGCGAAGAAGTTCCAAATGACATAAGTGGAATAACGGATGAAGATATCAAAGATTCGACGGGCAATGAGAAAGAAGAATGCAAACGGGTGCGTGTGGAAGATCTACTCGACAATAAATGGTTTAAAGGTACCGAGTCCGATGATGATGATATAGAGGGGATTTTGGATTACCTTGAACTACAAGGTGAAGATGGGTTCACTGACCCCGACGACGAAGCATATGAGCAAAAAAGGTGAAAACTTCTTGGAATTCCATATAAGAGGCCGCCACCGATTGTAGCTGAAAAGTATGAGTTTACTCGATACCACTTGGGGTCGGACAAAAAGTTTTGTAAAATTCAGAAGATCGAGACTAAGGAATATCTTCGCACCGCTACAAACGTTGCTTGGGTCAGACATAATTTGATGAAGGATATGGAGGAAGTTGGCCTTATTCGAAGGCCACCATAAAGCCCCATGGCTTTGAGTCTAACTTAAAGACTCGTAAATAAAGAAAAGTTCTCTTTCGGGAGACAACCCGAATTATCCCTTTCATTTGTTTTATTTCCACTTCTGTTGGGTTTTGTGTTTTTAACCATTTTTGCAGGAAAACGGAGAAAGTTGCTGCAACCTGCTGAACGGGGACTTGATCTGTCCACAGTTACGGCGTAACTCATTCTTATGGTTACGCCGTAACATACTTTTTGCAGTAGGTCTCAGAGCATTACCAATTACGGCGTAATCCCATTCAATGGTTACGCCGTAGCTACACTCCTGTAGCATCTGCTAGGTTTTGCACTAATTACGGCGTAACTCCTTATAGGAGTTACGGCGTAACTTTCCTCTGTAATAATTCTTTCTTTTTAAAACACAATAACCTTGTATTAGTTTTTAAATAAACTTTGTGGGTATGTTCCCTGTAATCCCTCACAAGACTACACTCGTCCACTTGGGACACCAAGTAGTTTAAAAGGCTTGTTGCATATGCTAAATGCAACCGTGATTCCTACGAAGTGAGTTAGGTTTCTTTTCGTTTTTCATTTTTCTTTTTTTAGAATTATGTTTGTTGGTAGTGTGATTTCAGGGATTGAAGTTTGCTCGTGGATGCTTATGCGATGGCACGATTCTTTTCGTGGGCCTTCTTTCTTTTTGGAGCAAATTTCAGGGAAGTTCTCGCTCTAATTCTTCTTTTCTCTTCACCTTTATTTAACGTTTAGTACAAAAGGGACTTTGTACATTTCAAGTGGGGGGACGGGAGTAGAATTATCTCTTGAACTCTATTTTGCCCTCGTTTTTCTAGTTTATTTTGAAAAAGTATGCCGTTTTTAAAATTTTGACATGTTTTTCTTAACCTAACTAGATTAGACCTTAGCCGAGCCCATTGTAACCCTTGATATTATATGGTGAGATTAGCCTTATCCATTTCCAAATTTTTACCCCAAATCCACCAAATTATGAGTGTGCCGGTAGCTTGTAAACTTTAGAACTTGGCATTTACATCATTTTGAGACCATACACGAGGTATGTTGAGTTAGCTTGATGTATTTGGACTTTTCTGTTTAAGAAGGCAATATTATAGGATTATCACCCAAATAGCCTATCATTGCGTGTCTATCGATTAGTCCAACTAAACTGAAGATTACGGCATAACTCCATCTTAGGATTACGCCGTAACTAATTAGGTCAAATTATGTTCCGCGCCGCTGCAAGCTACGCTGTAACTCGTTCCACAAATACGGCATAACCATGATTTATTAAAGATACGGCGTAACTCATTCCTGATGTTACGCCGTAACCAGCTTTTCCAGAGCAAAATACGAAGAAATGGATGTTACGGCGTAACTCTTAACTTAAGTTACGCCGTAACCTGATGTGGCCTATAAATACCGCCCAAAATTCTGTATTTCTCATCATTCACTCCACACACAAAAGCAGAGAACGTGGGTAGGAGGCTGAAGGCAGATCTCGAGGAGCATACAAAGCCATCTCCAAGGGAGAAATCACTCCCTAACGATAAGCATTAGCAATTTATCATTTTTTTACTTTCAATTCATGTATTTCAATATGTTAAACATTGAATCGATTGTTTCAGTTAATATGAGCGGCTAAGCACCTCTGGTGCTAGCCTAGTTATGATTCCTTAATTGTTTTGTTTATGTTTACATTGCTTCCGTATAATTGTTTCTAGTGTATATATGCATAGTTTGTTGTAGCTACCCTTGTTTCGGTAGTTTTGAATGGCGGTAGTGTCTAGTTGCTTAGGAGATATGACCAACTGACCCTAAGTAGGTAGACTGAGTGGGAAGGGTAAGAATTGACCAACTGACGACCCTTCTTCGCTTGTGCGATTTGACCAACTGATCACCTACCTTTTGGATGAACTTAAGAAGTTAGGGATGAGTGTTTAAGATGCTAGCGCCCGGGCACTCATTATTATGAATCTTGCATGTAGCGGAACTTAATGACTTGGCTTAGGAGACTAAAAACAACTGGACTTTCAAGGGTAGTAGCTTAATCTCCGGTGGAAACCTTTGCTGATAGGTTAGGACGGATTGTCCAAATGTTGTCCTAGCGACTTAAACCCCCACTTGAAGCAATTGGAAGTAATTAAACGTGAACTTAACTTGATAGGATGAGTAACTAGGTTATCACACTTCTTCTCTATTGATCACAACCCTCGCCTTTAATTGCTTTCTTTCATTTCTTGCTTTAGTTATTAATTAATCATTTCAACCTTAAAATCTGTGACACCAAGACTTAATTAGAATCTGCTTACATAGCTCTTAGGACGACCTCAGTTTTACCGAATACTACACTACAAACGATCGGGTACACTGCCCGTTAGTGCATTAGGGTAGACTATAGGTATAACTAGACATTATAAATATTAAAACCTGGTCAGTAAAACATGCATCAGAAGCCAACAAATGCTAAACGAGAATTTTCAAAATCTACAATTCGACCAACAATCACAACCGTCAGCCCAATTATCATGTACACGAATCAAAACAATAGAAGTATCCGAAGTGCATATGTCTTTCGTCAAGCCCAAAAGTCGTGGAAAACGAAAGGAAAAAAAACAAAGAACCCGAACCATATTCCGAAAAAATCCCTACGTGTCCGATACGGAATTACGTTGGCAAGGAAGTGAGGAAAAACGACTTGCAAAATGTTACGTTGCCGTTACCGAGGCCTAATTTCGGTCGTTCACAACCGGGCGACACGTTTTGGAGACGGGTTATGAACGAGTTCAATAAAGACAATTTTCATCAACGCAACAAAGATATGCTAACAAACAAGTGGAAAACGTTGATCCGTGATTTCCAAAAGTTCAACTCGATCTACAAATGTTCAAAATGTTTGGAAAATAGTGGGAAAGTGAGTTGGATATCATGAAACGGGCTAGAGAAACGTACCGTGAAGAGCATAGAGGAAGCGCGGGAAATTTACGAAGCCATAAAAATAGGACGTGCCAGAACCGGTTGATTTAACCGGCGATGTCCCAAGGCAAACAAACGAGGCGTTATTCGGTCATGATGCTCAACCACGTCCGATGGGCAAAATATGAGCTTCGAAGAAAGCCAAATCTGAGACCACGACGAGTACCGGGGGAGCAAGTACCGGGAGAACGAGATCGGGGAGCCAACTAGGGGATGTTATGACATCCGAGTATCGTAATCAAATGGGAAGCGGCCCAAGAGGCATATCGTGCGGCTAAAGAAAAAGATCAAATGATGATGAGGTTGGAAGAGATGAAATTTCTCGGTACTGACACTTTCAAAATGGATGCAAACACGGCGTATTGGATCGAGTCAAAAATGGAGAGAATCATCAAAAAATATAATTTGCAATTACAAGAGTAGATTTATTTGTATTTCGCAATTTCTTTTATGACGTAATTTTGTTTAGACTAAAATACACCGTTGGTCCCTAAACTTGTTCATGCGCATCGCGATGGGACAAAGTTGGGCATTATCATCGCTGGAGGTTCAAAACTTGAGTTTTATACTCTAGACTAGTCCCTTGACCAGGATTGCCATAGTCAACATGAATTTTCTGGCTTTACTTCGAGGGTATAATAGACCATTCACAATTTTGACCCAACCTTCAACCCAGGGACCAAATGTGATTATGCCTACTAGTAGTTTCTTCCCTGATACGCTAGCATTTAATTTCGCACGAACCAATACACCCACCCAACAAAAAACTTTACCAATCATAATAACACCATTATCCAGAAACACGCTTCTACTGAAAATCAAAATCCTCATTTCCAGAACTCAAAAGACCAACCCAACTTCCAACAATAACATGTCGATCGATCGTATTAGCAACATGCCAGATATAGTGATCAGTAACATTTTGAATCGGTTGCCTTTGTTAGAAGCGGTGAGAACCTCTAGTTTAGCACGAAACTGGAGGTCTAAGTGGACTTTGCTCACCGATGTCATAGTTGATGAGGATTTCTTTTATTATTTAACATATGAGTTTGATGGGAGGCTTGTTACTAGACTCTTAAATCGGCTTATGGGTCCAATAAGAAAGTTTGTCTTCTCTATAGAGCCAAGATCAATGCTTGGAAGAGACGACTTTCATTATGAAGAGATTCTTGACTGGCTCTTGTTTTTGGCTCAGCATGGAGTTGAGGAGCTGATTATTACCTGGTATGGTGAACGAGTTACGTTCCCAACCCAACTTTACTCTCGTAGGGAGTTGAAACATCTGGTACTTCATGTTTGTGCTATGGCTACTTTGGAATATTTTCATTGCTTTCCAAATCTACTGAGCTTAGAATTGATTCATGTCACTTTTCTAACCGGTACAGTTTGGGAGTGTATTGCTGGTTTTCCCTCACTTGAGTCTCTTAAAATGAATCGTCCTACTACCAACGAGATGAGACTATAGGATATTGCAAAAGTTAGGAATTTGAAGAAGTTAGATTTGAGATTCGGTCTTTATAATGTTGTGACGACAATCACAACGTCCGATATCTTTCACCTGACAAGACTTCAAAATCTTGAGACCCTTACATTGGATTTTGGTGATTGCACGGTAAGAACAATTTGAGTTTTACACTTATAATTTTACAATGTTAAAGAAATGTGTAACAGTAATGAAATTTAATCTTTAAAACTTGTTGTAGTTGATACATGAAGCTAATTCTAGGATGAATTTGCCCTTTGTATCCCTGATTAACCTTAAGCTGTCCGATGTTGATTTTGGGAATAGTGTTATGGTATCGTTCATCATTGAAATAATTCGTGGATCTCCAAATTTGAAAATGCTAGATACCAGAGTAAGTGTAATGCTGTAATGCATATGTATCAAATAAACATTCCTAAATTGCCATGTTTGTGTATCTCAACACTATTTGATTTTCAGGCTGCAAACACGCTTAGTGTTCTACTTTTGGAAAAGAATTCCAATGTTGTAGACAGAAACACAATCAGCCATGGCCAGCTACAGACTCTCGTGTTTCGAGCTTTTCCTAGAACAGAGCATGAATTAACTTTAATGAAGTTTATACTTGCGTGTTCCCAGTCACTAAAGATAATCAATATCAAGCTCGGCGATAGGAGTCATGATGGGAATGAAAATATCAAGAAGAACTGGGAGTTGGCTAGGAAGCTGTTGAAACTCCACCGAGCTTCCCCCACAGCCGTGGTAGATTTCTTTGAGTGGTTGTAGTTTATGTATGGGTTGAATACCCTATGACAATTCATGTTGCAAAATAGTTTTTGTATTTTGGTATAATATTTGTTTATATGGTTTGCTTAAAATTAGCTTGTTCATATGTTGTCGTTTGTGCGTATTGTATGTGGTTGTAGTTTATGATGAATGGCTATTGTGTACGTAGTATTTTCATTTTGACTTTGTAAAGTCAAAATTGCAAAACCATTACTCAATATTTGACTTTGTAAAGTCAAAATTGCAAAACCATTACTCAATATTTGACTTTGTAAAGTCAAAATTGCAAAACCATTACTCAATACTTGACTTTGTAAAGTCAAAATTTCAAAACCATTACTCAATATTTGTTTTGGAGTTTATTGATATGTTTTAGAAGTTTGACTTAACAAAGTCAAACTTCTAATGGTTTTGTGTTGTTTAATCTTCAACTAATTTGTAGTATACGTAACTTGGCAACTTGAGGGACCAATTGTGTATTATAAAGTGATTATTGGGTGGGATTTTTAAGTATGACAACGGCAACCATGACAAATTCAGGGACCGAGTGTGAAAAAAAGTCACTATTAGACCCTTGACCGTCTCTTACGGGAGAAGCTATTTACTTGTGCACACCAACCGATAAACCCATCCACCACATTTTGCACACACAAACAATTTTCAATGGAAGATTTCCCTATTTTGAATGAACTCATGGAGATTGTTGGTTCATCCAAATTGAATGATCGTATGGCTGTGTGGTTTGAAGAAGAGGCTGCACAAGAAGGGCTTTTGAAAAAGCTAGTTCTTCAGTGCATTGATCATCTAAAGAGGGGAATCATGAAGCGTAGGGAGCTGATCGAAGAGAACGAAGCTCTGGGACCTCGGGGAATAGCGCTTGACTGTTTGGATGTGCTGAGGAAAATCCAGGCGAGGCACACACACCAACTTGTTCAATTCATACAGATTGTTGGTCAAGCTGATGAAGCTATTCGTTTCAACGAAGGTTTTGTTAAGAAAATAGCTGAGCATAATGCCTGAATTTTGGGTTTTTCATGGGGGTAGATAAATGCGGTCTTTTGGGTGCTAGTTTTGGAAATATAGGTTGGTAAAAAGGGTATGTAAATTGGATCTTTTGTTTGGTTGTTCGTCTTGGTTTGATGTAGTTGTTTCTGATCTTGTAACCGACTATATTAATGATAAAATATCATCTAAGTTTTATGTATTTAATATGTTCTTGTATTGTGATATTGGGTGTATTTTAGTCTAATTAGTATCAGCAAAACCAAACATACCCTTGTATCAGCAAAACCAAACATCCCCTTTTATCAGCAAAAGTTGTATCAGCAAAACCAAACATCCCCTTGTATCAGCAAAAGCAAAGGCAGTGGTATAAAAATATGTGTTGAAAATGCAAATTCTTTAGCACTAAATCATAATGTATTGTTTAAGAAGAAATTGGTTTGGTGTTGGTGTTGACAGTGGGACTGAACACGCCCAAGGTCTCAAATTGTAACATCTTGAATTTTGACTTACCCAAGTCAAACAAATTTATGAAAGGCAACAAATTGTAACTTACTATTGTGGTATGACTTGGGTAAGTCAAACCTATTAAGAAATGCAAAACGATTTCAAGCAGATACAATGCACAACCAAACACAATTACTTACATAAGAACCCAATTTTTTATTCATCGATTTCATGTTCTCAACAACTACAAAGTTTCCTATCATCTAAACATACACTTAGCTAGACCTACAACTCTCCCTATCATCCTTTTCCTTCCTTTCCTTTAGATATTTAAACAAAATTTCCAGATTTTTAATCCTTTCTCCCAAATCGTTAAACTTTGATAACACGATGTCAGCCTCTTTCTTCTCCTTCTTAACACCCAAATCCTTTTCATTTGGGCAGTCTTCTTTCCTCAACGAACTCAACAAAGCCTTCCCCTTATCGTTTTGTGCCATTGTAGTTTTTTTTGCTTTGGATAGAATGTGTGTTGCTTGTATTTTAGGGTTCAATGTTGTGTGTTGCCGGTACTAATATGGTTGAAGGTTGGGTTAGATTTTAACTATGTTGGGTCAAAATTGTGAATGGTCTATTATACCCTCGAAGTAAAGCTAGAAAATTCATGTTGACTATGGCAATCCTGGTCAAGTGACTAGTCTAGAGTATAAAACACAAGTTTTGGACCTCCAGCGATGATAATGCCCAACTTTGTCCCATCGCGATGCGCATGAACAAGTTTAGGGACCAACGGTGTATTTTAGTCTTTTGTTTATGTCGTGTTTTTTTATTTCGTATTTTTTTTATGTTGTTACTAATTTTTGTTATGTTTTAGTTTTAGTTTGAATGTTATGTTATTTATTAAATGAAGTATTAGTTTTAGTTTTAGGGTTGAATTTGAAAGTTTTATTTTAAATAAAAAAAAATGGAGCTCAAAATGTGGTGTTATGGTTGAGTTATAATAAAGAGTGTATTTTGAGTGTTAAGGTTAAAATGTTAAAGCTGATGTAACGCTGACGTGACACCAAGTTATGAGTTAACTAGATAGCACCACACCTTGCGATCTATGATCCTCGAATTGGTATTATCGTGCCATGTTGATCAATTAGAAGATAGTTATATAAAAGTAGTGTTCAAATTTAACTAAAAATGAAGGGTCCATCTTTCCTTTTATATAAAAGTAGTCATATTGAAATTAATACAATGGCTAAGTAATGATTTTTTTTAGATGTTATTACAAATTTACAAAATTACGTTAGACCTTGTTTTATGCGAGGCTAGTCAACCGTATTTTACAAAGAGACTGTTCTCACAAGTTTATCACAACCTTACAGTCTTTGACTAAACCATCTGCCTAGCGCAGATGGCCACCAGCCACCGTAAATATCCGGGCCCCCCATGTTTACCGAAAGGCGCGGGTTCGAATCCTCACAAAGTGTGAGGTGTAGTTCCAGCAGCATGGTTAGGGTATCGCGATCAGGTGTTTCACAGGCATCAAACCTTTGCTGGGTAGGGTTGATGGGTACCAAAAGGTACACAGGGTTGAGGTGTCCCTGCCAACTTACACTTTCTTTACAGTCTTTGACTAGCCCTAACATAAATTTGCCGCAAATGGCGGAGCTAGAAAAAATTTCGTGGGAGGGCCGAATTAATTTTTTTTTGAGAAATACATTAAATGGGAGGGCCGAAATAAAAATTTTTCCAAAAATACACATGAAATCGCGAAAAAAATACACTAACAGGCTTAGACCTAGGGGGCGGGACCCTTCCTGGTCCCTTAATAGCTCCGCCACAACGTTACTTGAAAATTTTATATAAGATGTGATCCTTTGAAAGCTTAAACGGCAAGAAGAAGACCAGGCATGGATGCATTATCAGTAAGTTTGCTCTGCCATACACACTGGCACTTGTCAACACCTTGTAAGCCCGTATGTGCGTTAGCTGAATTCGCAAAACGGGTAATGGTAACTGAAGTGTTGAAGTACTCTCTTACCTGCATGAGCGGATATCTACATGTTAAAAAACGCTTGCATTTATATGCAGAAGAACTTTCCTACTTTTCTATATGTGGTTTATTTGAGAATAGGAAACTAATGGACTTGGAGTCTTGAACTATATATAAAGACGTGTTCAAATGCTATTGTATTTTTCTAGTTAGAAGCCCAGAAAAGATTTTCAAATGCTGCTGTAAGATTCAAAAAGATAAATTTAATTTGAAACCCCGTGAATTTTTTAAAAGGGGAAATTCAGAGAAATAGAAAATCCACTTTCCTGACTTTAGTTATAAAAGTAGAATTTCACTTGAAAAATAAGTCATTTCCAGTTTGTTTTAGCTGTCTGCATTTTCTCTTTTTTATTTATTGAAAACGCCCTGGTTTTCTCTAACCAAACACGCCCTTAGCTTTGTAAAACATATGATCTTACCAGCGGGCTATAGGCGTCAGGGACGGAAATAGGGGTCCTGCGGTGTTAGGGGACCCGATAAAATTTTGCTTTCTGGTGCTAATTTTGTAAGAAAACACTGATTAGTCTAAAATGCACCAGATCCTAATGCATTGTGTTTCGAGTTATTGCTTAGTTAGTCAATCAATAGGTGAAAAGTGAACTTAGTTTCCATTAAATTCAATCATTTTAACCGTATTTTTTACCTTATACCACACTTAAAAAAAAATGCACCCGGTCACTTTTAGCTCGGGTTCCGTCCCTGCTTTGATACATGGTTAAGTATCGTTGCTAAATGTATTTTAGTTAATAATATATACAGCGTCCATGAAACTTTTCCTCAATGCACCACTCACCTGAGTTATAACACCATCGGTGACTGTCCATGCATGCACCCAACTGACTTTACAGTCCATTGGAAAGTACCCTTCTGCCACCACTATTGAACCAATGGAGACGACAGATATAGGGTTGAAAGAAAACGTGTGATCATCAAAGATGTCGGTGGTAGAGCCAGTAAGCCACCGCATAAGACGGTTGCATGATGGAGGTCCGTGAAACCACCATTCGATATCAGGAGCTAAAAGGCTGTGGATAGTGGCCGCGTCTCTAGAGGCCAATGCCTTGTAGAAATTAGAGACCATATTCCTGTTGCATTCTTCTACTGGTGTAGGGTGGTGTTGATCAGCCATTTTGTATGTGTGTTGACTGTTGAAACTTTGATTATGATATAAAATGTGAGAAGCCAAAAAAACATGACAGGGGTTATATAGGAGTAGAAGAGGAAGATAAATAATGGGGTTTGACCAATGATCCATTTACCTAATCTTTTTTAACTTATCAAAGTGAGTTTTCTTCCAACAATAACTCTTAAGTAGGTTATAATATAGGTTGGGATGGACCACGCTAAGTTAATTGGTTTGTCAATAGTTTTGTGAATTTTCATTAAATGACCATGTGTTAAATAGTTGTAAAAGTTATAAAAGTTTTGAGCTATGCTATTGAAGTTAGAAATTAGAAATGAATTTTACATGTAAGAAGTCAGAATGCTAGTCAAAATGGCTTATAGGTATATCAACATTTTAGTGACTCAAACTTCTCTCATCTGCAGATCAGGCTGGATACAATGGCTCGGTTGCCAGTCTCGGTCGACCTAGGTTAAGCAAGGTTGAGGCCATTGTGGGAGGAAGGTTGCGTTCGGTTGTTGGAGGCAAATATCATGAACTAGTTCGTCCATCCAAACTAGTTCGAAGCACACTAACTTTTGAAAAATTGTACTGTTTACCACTGTGGCAATTAGGTCGCCGTCAGGTCGTCGGAGAGAGAAAGCTGATGTGACACAGATAAACTATGTTGCCACTGTATTCATCCTCATAGCCTAAAGAAACAAATAATGACATATCTCAACTTTTTCCCTCGTCTTTGACTTAGATGATAATTTGACTTCCAAAATTGACCCATTTTGATCTCTAAATAACTTTATAGCCAACTCACAACTCTATTGACCCAAAGGATTTGTATCATATCATCTTTGACTGCCCTTTTGGGCCTTGACTTTAAGAATATTGTCATCAACTTTTTTTTTACAGTTTACATGTTTTTGGCCATAATAAATTTTTTTGAACATATTCCTTTATAGCTACTTTTTTATATTCCATCCATCAACTCTGTTGATACAAAAGTTGGACGTTCCTGATTTGGAGCTCCGGTTCTCGTACCAATTGAGAATTGCTGCTTGAGACCTGCGCACTAAGAGACAAGAAACACCGTTAGGCTTACCGTGGGATTGTCTCCCACGATTATCCTCCGGCGTGAGAGTGAGTAATCGGTTTAGGGTTTTAGGAGTTTTAGGGTTATGAGATCGTACCTTAAACGAGGGATATGATTCCCTTTATATACGCACGGAATCCTTGTTGGTTCCGTGTTCCCCAATCGTCGGCGTATCCCGCCTAAGCCGGTTGGGAATGATTATCTTCCTCTTTTAGAAGATATCGGATATCTATTCCGTAAATAGATTTGGACTTGGGCTTTCGTGAGCCCAAGCCTGTATGGATATTGGCCCAAGTCGTACTGGACTTGTAAGTATTGGGCTGTGGTCGGGTTCATGACCCGACACCAGACTATACGTCATCATGTCCCCCCAGTCTAGCATGCGCAGTGCGTAACTGTGGGTGCTAGACTAATGACCGTAGTAAAAAACAGACGAAAGAAACCATACACCGACCCGTAGGTGCAATGTATCGGGACATCCATGTGAATAGTCAAGGCCTCGTTAATCGGGGGAAAGTTACTGCCCCGTTGTCACATCAAGCCATCTTAACCACACAATGAAGACTAGTGGAATCCACGTGTCGCCCATCGTGTGGAAGAGGAGAAGTATATAACATGGCGATTCATTTTCACCGGATTCCTCATAGTAAAAAACGCCATCCACCATTTTCTAAAGCTTTTTAAGAATTGTAAATCCACAAGTAACTAACCACCAAGGTAACCGCGCGTGCGACATAGCAAAAAAGTACATCACCATGGTTAAACAGTTGTCTGACTTCACCTCCGACCTTAATTTGATCGATCTGATGGAATTTACCTCAGATTACTTCATACCCCGGGATGTGCATCCAGTAGTTCCAGATGCGCGAGCCACGATTGCGGATTTCCCCGAAGGGAAAGTGGGTGTATACACACGGTTATTCGAATTCGCGAATCAACGTGTGCCCCTGTCACGCTTTCTGTGCGATGTGTTAAATTATTATACCTTACACATATCGCAGCTGCATTGTATCGGCGCAGCTAAAATTACCAATTTTGAGGTAAATTGCCGTCTATTGGGAATTAACCCCACCATCAACTTATTCCGCGCCTTTTACCACACTACGTGGGCGCATGGGTGGGTAACTTTCTCGAAACGCGCCGGTAGACTGCAGTGCTATACGGATAAAGTAGACGCCCTTAGGAATTGGAGGGAGTATTTCTTCTGGGTAGATAATGCATGTTTCCCTTGGGATTATGATTTCTATACTCGAGGAACACTACAGAGGGATGAGTGCCCATTGCCTGGGTCTTATAACGTCGAGGATGCGGAGCTGATAAATGCAAACCGCATCCCCATTAGTGCATATCCTGAAGGATTTTTGGTGCACATGGGAATCAGCCGCAATTATTTTGGCCCTGAAGATGAGATACCTATCTTTTTAGACGCAAATGGCCAGGGTGGGTGCTTATTCCTCCGTACCTCTGCGTATAATGTAAGAATAATCTTCCACCTTTGTCGCGCATTATATAACCTGTTTGTATATGTGTTTTGTCTTGCGCAGAGATGGATCTATTCACTGTCGTGCAGTTAGCGAAGCCCGTGGCAGTAAAGACAGGAGTAAGACCCTTGAGGGATGATGAGGAACCTATCTTAGCCGCGACGGAAGGGCGTGTCTTAGAACTGAATGCTGGGGATACAGGGACCAGCTCCTCAGTTGCAGTGGAGGCAACACCTCTGCAGAGCCGTCCCAATCCTGAGGTGACTTCATTGGTGGCGCAGTCAGCGCCCGTAGCTGGAGCTCATCCTGAAGAGGAAGAGGAAGAAGAAGTTGCGCTTAGTCGCAAAAGGACCCAAAGGGATGATGGCGCAGGCCCGTCTAGGAAAAAACGCCCCGTGGTCCAGACCGTGGAGTTGTCCTCCACTGATGAAGCGTCGTCGCACCCGTCTGCTGATGACGCGGAGCCAAAGTAAGTAAAGCTATACATGTATATCTTTATGTAGTTGGTGAATGTGTTAGATGTGTGTCTAACATTGCGCTTGTGATCATTCGTAGGATGGAGCAGGTTATAGAGTCACCTCCTAAGGCTAGTCCGACACGCTCAGCGCATTCTGAGCCGCAGAGTCAGGACAATGAAAACCAAGCTGATGCAGATGTGCCTCTGGATCAATTAGTTGAAGAGTTGGTTCAAGTCTCCGCTCATCAGGCTTCGTTAATTGTGAAGCTGAAAGACCGAGTATCTGATGCAGAAAACCAAGAGACCCAAAAAAGCCAAACAATTTCTTTGCTGGAGGCGCAGCTGGTCAGTACCCGGGCGCAACTAGATAGCGCCCATGCAGAGGCCAAGGTCCTGAGCACATACGCTCAAAAACAGGCCGAGGACAAAATGGCGCTGATGTGCCAAATGAATCAAGAGCGTGCTGATGCTGCCAAGTATAAGTCTGCGTGCTGCTGGGCACTAAAACATTTGGAACAGGGTAAAGAAAGTTTGTTTGCGCAGTTGGGGGAGCTTGGGAATACTGTGAGCTGGTCCTTGGAGGTGCAGGAGGCGAAACTGCGTAAGCTGAGCATCGAGTACGATGAAGAATTGTATCCGCATCTTATGTCAGTGATTGCGGAGCGTAGGTGGCTCATAGGCCACGGTCTCCGATTGGCTGCGCTTAGTACCCTAGAGTCGTCAGAGGTAGTGAATGCATTCGGGGAGGTTGTGCAGTGCGCTCTAGAGCGTGGTAAATCAGAGGCAGTGGAACAACTCCATGACGCAGAATTGTTGAAAACACCTGTTGATAAGGTACCGGGGTATAATGCTGAATCATATGATCATTTGGTCGCTGCCATGCAAAAGATGAAAGACTTAGAGCTCCCAATGATTTCGGAGCTTGAGCGCGACCAAGATTATCCGATAAGTGTTATTATGGCAGGGTTGACATTGGCACGTCATCGTGCTGAGGATGCGGACACACAGCCGGACTATTTTTTGAAACCCCATAAGTCGCAGCTCCAAGTACCCGTCTTTGCGCGTCCTAGGGATAGTCAGAATCCCTTTGCATTGGAGAAAGAGGTACCTCTAAAGGAGGTCTTGGAAGCGCATGCCACCCGTCTTGCCAAGAAAAAAGGTATTGCAGGTAAGGCCATTTTGTGTGGACTTGGTGCGGCTCACTTGCCGAGGTCTGATGGGGTGCCAGTTAGTGTGGCCACCGTGTCACCTCAGGATGCAGATGTGCTGAAGAGTATCAGCGAGGTTAAAGAAGCGACGAGTCATGTTGGCACTTCGTCACTTAGGCGTT
The DNA here is from genome assembly GCA_019973895.1 of Chrysanthemum seticuspe. NCBI lineage: Eukaryota > Viridiplantae > Streptophyta > Magnoliopsida > Asterales > Asteraceae > Chrysanthemum > Chrysanthemum seticuspe. The sequence goes on from BPTQ01000005.1 coordinate 120,210,226, forward strand.
GTAGTAGCTTGTAGCGGATAGGTTTGCTATCTCTTGTAATAACTCGTAGTTATAAATGAAAGTCTTTTTGTCGTTGTGGATATAACGAAAAAGTGTAATGTAAGTCTATCTGTTTGTCTTTGTATGGAAAATGTATGTGTTACCAAAGAAACAAACGTGTAAGCCACTGCAAATGTAGGAAATTCATAGTCGTGTATGAAAATTATGGTATACTTGGAAAATAATTCGAAGTATCTAATCATAGTCGTGTATGTTATGATTCACAGCGTACTGTAAATATCGTATTAAGGAAGCAAGTGTCTTGGCTCCAAAGTTGTTAAACATGCACATGTGCATTGCTACGCAACCTTCGTGGGATGCGCACATAGCTTATTCCAACGTCTTGAGAATAAGGTGTTTAACAAGGATGCGTGATCCGGTATTGATGGGTTTGCAACCCTCTTACTCAACAAGTTAGTTAGTAGGTCAACTTATCCTTTTACCATCGTGGGTTTATTTGTAGTGCATGCACGCCATCGTGGGCAAGAAAGAAAAAATTGTTAAGACATACAGTATATGGAAATAACAACTTAAAATATGTCGCGGAGTTAGCTAGAAACCGCGACGTTTTATTAATACTTGCAAGTTTATCAAGAAATAACAAAAGAAACAGTAAATATGGAAAATAAAAAACTGAATACATGAATGTTTATTGAGCACTGAGAGTGCAGAGCGTCTGTGCGCTGTGCCGTAACTGTTCTTACAGGTAGCACCTCTTGAGGTTGCCGATGTTCCATGTGCGTGGGAGGTCACGACCATCCAAGCCTCGTAGCCTGTACGCGCCTGTGCCTGTTGCTTCAGTAACCTCATAAGGTCCTTCCCACTTTGGTCCGAGCTTCCCTGTATCTTCAGCGTGGCTTGCCTCATTGGCGCGGTAGACAAAGTCGCCTGGTCTGAATGAAACACTGCGCACCTTGGCATCATAGTATCCTTTCATTTTTGCCTTTGACCTTGCTTCCCGTATGGCCGCGCGTTCACGTCTTTCTTCCAGTAGGTCCAAGTCGACACGTCTTTCGTCGTCGTTTGTAGTCACATTGATCTCCGCGGTGCGGATGGTTGGCATGCCGATCTCAGTTGGTATAACGGCTTCTGTTCCGTATACGAGAGAGAAGGGGGTATCCCCCGTGCTGGTTTTAACTGAGGTGCGGTGCGCCCATAGTACATGTGAAAGTTCTTCAACCCACCTTCCTTTGTGCTTGTCCAAACGTGCTTTGATTCCTTCACCCAGACTTCGATTTGCGCGTTCGACTAAACCATTGGTTTGTGGGTGCGTAACCGACGCAAAGTGTTGGGTGATGTTTAACTTTTCGCACCAATCTTTGAAGGGGTTGTCACAGAATTGTTTCCCGTTATCCGAGATGATTTCTCCAGGTAATCCGAAGCGGCATACTATGTTGTCCTAGACAAAGCGTTTCACCTGGTTGCCAGTAATTGTCGCCACTGCTTTTGCCTCGATCCACTTGGTGAAGTAGTCTATAGCTACTATGAGAAACTTGAGACCGCATGCTGCTATTGGAAAAGGACCAGCGATATCAATGCCCCATTTGTAGAATGGCCACGGCGCCGTGATTGGTGTTAACTCATGCTGTGGTTTGCGCGGTACGGGTCTGTGGACTTGGCAATCATTGCACTTCCTTATCAAATCCCGCGCATCTTTATGCATGGTTGGCCAGTAGTATCCCGATCGCATGGCGCGTGCTACAACGGACCGTGGTCCTGCGTGCATGCTACATGAACCCTCATGGATTTCTCGCAGCACATAATTTGCTTGTACGGGGCCGACGCATCGAAGCCATGGTTGGAGGAAAGAACGTCGATACAGTATGTTGTCGCGCAATTCGAATCTCTGCGCTGTGCGCCGAATTCTGCGAGCTTCTGTCTGTTCTTGGGGTAATGTCCCTTTGCGTAAGAATTCTGCAATTGGTGTCATCCATGTAGGACCATCCTCCTCTATGACTGCGGAGACTTCCATCTCCGATATTGACTTGCTTTTCAGTGTTTCCACCAGCACTTGCTTTGATAAGTGTGCGAAGCTTGTCGAGGCGATCTTGCTCAGTGCATCTGCTTTGCGATTTTCTCCTCTAGGCACTTGCTTGATAGTAAATCTGTCAAAGCCTTTGATCAGTGCTTTAGTCTTCTCCAGATACTGAATCATATTTTCTTCTTTGGCCACGTATTCACCCAACACATGGTTGGCCACTAGTCGGGAGTCCACATTTGCTTCCAAGTTACGTACACCCATTCGAGCTGCAATGCGTAGTCCAGCAATCAGGGCTTCATATTCTGCCTCATTGTTGGTCGAGGTGAATTCAAAACGCAGTGCGTAAGTGAATTCCACTCCCTCTGGGTTTGTGAGAATAAGGCCAGCTCCTGAGCCATCCACACATGAGGACCCGTCTGTAAACAAAATCCATGGATCTTGTAGTGCTTTCTCGCCTGGTATAGGTACCTCGTCAGTATCTGGCTTCTCGATGATGAAGTCCGCCAGAACTTGTCCTTTTATTGCGGTACGTGGTCTATAAGAGATGTTATGTTCGCCTAGCAACACACTCCACTTCTGGAGTCGTCCTGACGCATCGGGTTTAGAGATGATCTGCTTGATGGCTTGATCTGTGATTACCGCTATCGGGTGCGCTTGGAAGTACCGGCGCAGTCGTTTGGCGGCAAACACTAATGCCAAGACCAATTTTTCCATGGCACTATAGTTCATCTCCGTCTTCTTGAGAGCTTTGCTGACAAAATAGATAGGGGTTTGCACCGAGTCCCTATCTGTTAGTAGCACTGCGCTGACTGCCCCATGAGTTGCTGATAAATACATGATCAGCTCTTCCCCTGGTCGGGGTGCCACAAGTGTTGGGAGCGTTGCTAGATGCTGTTTGAGTGTGGTGAAAGCTTCTTCCGCCTCCGTTGTCCACCGAAAGTCACCCTTTTTTATACACTTCTTGAGTGTTTTGAAAAGAGGCAATGACTTTTCTGCTGATTTAGATAGGAACCTGTTGAGGCCGGCCAGTTTTCCATTGAGGGATTGGACTTCCTTCAGCGTGCGTGGTGAGGGAAGTTCAATCACCGCCTTTGTCTTTTCTGGACAAGGTTTTATGCCATCAGGTTCTATCAGGTACCCTAAGAACATGCCTTCGGTAGCACCGAAGGTGCATTTCTTAGGATTTAGCTTCATGTTAATCTCGCGTAGAGTTTTGAATGTTTCTTCTATGTCGCGCACCAGTTCCTTTTCAGTATGGCTTTTAATGACCAGGTCATCCACATAGACTTCCAGGTTGCGGCCCACCTGTTTTTCGAAGGCGTTGTCTACCAAACGCTGATAAGTGGCACCCGCATTCTTCAAGCCAAACGGCATTTTTGTGTAACAGTAAACGCCTTGGCTTGTGTGGAACGCTGTCTTTTCCTCGTCTTCCTGAGCCATTTGTATCTGGTGATATCCCTTGTACGCGTCGAGAAAACACTTCAACGGGTATCCACACAAGGACTCTATTTTCCAATCTATCTCTGGTAATGGATAGCAGTCCTGTGGGCATGCTTTATTAAGGTCGGTGAAGTCTACACACATTCGCCAGCTACCGTCACTTTTTTTGACCATTACTGGATTAGAAAGCCAGTCGTGGTAATAGACTTCCCGCATAATTCCCGCTTGAACTAATTTCTGTACCTCTGCCAGAATTGCCTGCGCCCTCTCTGGAGCTTGGCCACGCTTCTTCTGGCGTATCGGTAAGTATCCTTGTCGGATTCTAAGTTTATGCTCTGTGATCGAGCGTGGTACTCCAGTCATGTGTTTGGGCTCCCATGCGAAAATATCCACGTTCTTTTGTAGGAGCGCGCACACAGCCGCTTTGCCGTTGTCCGACAATGACCCTCCGATGGTTATCTCCTGGTCTGGATATTCTGGGTGAATTGCGACCTTAAAGCTGGGGATTTTGGTCGCGCACTGCTTCGGGATTGTTTCCCTTTCGCATGTAACCGTGTTACGTTCTCTGTTTGACACCGTGGCATTGTAAAGAGTGACAATGCCCCCTTCAACTGGGAATTTAAGCATCCCGTGCGCTGTTGACGGCACCGCGCGCATGGCTGATATCCCGGGTCTCCCAATAATGCCATTATATGATGAAGGAGATTTGATCACCATGAAATCCATCCAGGTTGTCGTAGAGTGCTCTGCGTTGCCAATGCTAACTAGCAATCGCAGTTGGCCCATAGGCCATATCTTCTCACCTGTGAAACCGGTGAGTGCAGTGTTGACCAGATTTAACTGACTACGTATTTCAGGTCGTAGTCTTTTAAAGCAATGCTCATACATAATATTTGCCGATGCCCCACCATCGATATACATGCGGTGTATGTCGTGACCACCCGCACTAATTTCAATGGTGAGGGGCTCTCATGCTGCGTTGTCCGCAGTCAAAGTAGGGAAAGAGATTTCACTTTTTCGGGAAAACTCTTGGCTGACCTTCTGTCTGGTGGTTCGTTGCCACGTCTGTATCATATAGATTGTGTCGGCCTTATCTTTGGGTGTCTCCTTCTTGCTTTCATTCTTTTGCTTATCTCTTCCCTCTTTAATGTTTTTAACTAAGTGGTCCAGCCTGCCCCCCTTGACCATCTTGTCGATGAGTTGGCGCAGCTGGACACACTCGTTAGTGGTGTGACCCTTTTGCGCATGGTAATCACAGTATCCATTCCCAGTGCGCCGATCTTCTGGTGTACGCATCTGCGGTGGTCTTGGGAAGTTCGCACCCTCCGCTGCGAGTATTTCCTTTGGGGTTTTGATCAGGGGAGTATACCTGTCATTATCCCTGTCTCTGTCGCTCCTCTGGCTACGATAGCTCCTATTACGGTTATTACCTCGGTCGTTGGATTGTCTCCCAGGTTGTTCCTGTGACCGGTAACTAGAATGGTTCTTTTTGCTATCCGCCGCGGCGGCTTCTCCCTGGACAAAAGACCGCGAGCGCTTCATGAGCTCATCAAAGGTCTCGGGGATCTTGTCGTTTAACCTCTTGATGAGTTCTGGGTTATTAATCCCATTCATGAAGCCCGAGATCTTTAAGACTTCAGGGCATGCTTTAACCTGCATGCATTCATCTTTGAAGCGTTCCATGAACGCGCTCGTGGATTCTCCCTGGTTCTGTTTTACCCTGGCGAGTTCGACAGGATTTTTAGCACACTTTTTGCGTTGAGTAAAATTTAGGCGGAACGCCTTTCTCAACTCTTCAAAACCATTCACGCTCCTTCGTGGGAGTTTGTTGAACCAGTTCCGCGCGCTTCCCACCAGCGTGGAATTAAACATGTGGCACCAAACTGGTTGTGGCCAGTTTTCGATGGTTGCGGCTGATTCAAAAATTTTTAGGTGATCATCAGGATCGCCTGTCCCATCATAGGTTTTAACATTTGCGGGCATGCGCCTTTTCTTGTTCTCAGAGAAATCACTAATGCATCTGGTGAACGCATCCACTTTCTGACGGCGCCATGGGAGAGACATGTCTTCCTCTTGGCTATCGCGTCTGCTTCTGGATTTCCAATGCCCTGTATCACTATCCTCGTTGTCCGAGGAGTTGTCGGAAGATGAATTTACCTTCTTACGGCGCTTGCGCCGGCCTTCCTCAGAATCTGACTCATAGTCTGGATCTGAAGGGCTTTCACTTGGGGAATACTTTCGCCCCAGTCTATCATGCACTCTACGGCTACCCAGTCTGGCGTAGACACTGGTACGCCGTTCTTCTTTATCACTATCACTCAAGTGTTGCGAGTGGGATGTCTCATCACCCTCGATCCTCCTCCCGATTCTGTTGAATACAGGGGGTTTATGACCGCTTCCCCTGCGCTTTTCCTTCTGGTGGCGCGGTGGAGAGGTATCGTATTCCGAATCGAAATTGAGTCGGGCTTTCAGGTTCCGCCCTGATCTATTCTTCTCTTCCTCTTGCATGAGGGCAGCCAATGCTTCGTAGTTTTGGGATACGAAGGTTTCTGGTGCTAATTCTGGCGCAACTCCCTCGAGAGTGAGTGCGTTTGTTTCTACCGCTGCGTTCTTATCCCGACCTGGTGCCTCTGGTTCCTTTGTCAAGTCAGTTTCTAGCACCGATTGGAAGGGAGTAGTAAAGACGGGTTGTTCCCGAGTGCGCAGTGGGTCTACTCCACTCGTGGTGGTTGTAGTGACTTGGGTTACTCCCGAGTGCGGTTCTACCAGAGGGAAGATCAAGTCTTGACCTGACCCCTTACTTTTAGCAGCGCTGGTTGTCCCAGAGGTCTGCTTAGGGGTTAGTCCACTCTGCGACTTTTTCCCCATAAGATCTGACTGCTATCGCTGATTGCCGTGTTTTGTCATTCTAGTGTCGATTCTTAGTGTAGTGTCCCACGGATGGCGCCACTTGTTGATACAAAAGTTGGACGTTCCTGATTTGGAGCTCCGGTTCTCGTACCAATTGAGAATTGCTGCTTGAGACATGCGCACTAAGAGACAAGAAACACCGTTAGGCTTACCGTGGGATTGTCTCCCACGATTATCCTCCGGCGTGAGAGTGAGTAATCGGTTTAGGGTTTTAGGAGTTTTAGGGTTATGAGATCGTACCTTAAACGAGGGATATGATTCCCTTTATATACGCACGGAATCCTTGTTGGTTCCGTGTTCCCCAATCGTCGGCGTATCCCGCCTAAGCCGGTTGGGAATGATTATCTTCCTCTTTTAGAAGATATCGGATATCTATTCCGTAAATAGATTTGGACTTGGGCTTTCGTGAGCCCAAGCCTGTATGGATATTGGCCCAAGTCGTACTGGACTTGTAAGTATTGGGCTGTGGTCGGGTTCATGACCCGACACCAGACTATACGTCATCAAACTCGTTATCCATAAAGTTCAACTAACCCAAGTAAATAATTTACATAAAATCATGTTGAAATTAACACCTCTCGTTGTAAGCTTTGCCAATCTTAAAATAAACATTGATGTGAATACAAGCCTTAGCAATTAAGAAACCTGTAGCAAATAATTTTTCCTCAAATTTCACTACTAATGACAATCTCTCATGATCATTTTCTCTTTAGTCAGAAACATAAATAGTTAATACTACATTTTTTTGTGTATTTCCAAATCAAATGTTCAAATAACCAAGAAAAACACAAAAACGTGTAAAATTTACAACTTAAATCACTAGAAGTAGACGAGGCACCGAGACACTATCACCAAGTTTGCTCTCCCACATTTTCTTGCATTCAGGAGACCGTGGTGAGGCCACTAAGACATTACTAGATTTTGTGACACAAGTAACTGTAACAGAAGTATCCAGATACTCCCTCACTTGTGTTATAATCTTCTCATTCTCTACGGTCCACACATGCACCCAATAGGTTTTTCGGCTCTCATGAATATGGTAGCCCTCAGCCACCACCATCGAGCCAATGCTAACAACAACTAGAGGCTCATAAGAGTCACTATCATCAAAATTACGTGTACCGGTTAGCACTTGCATAAGGTTGTATTTATGAGCAGGTGGGCCGTGGAACCACCAGTCAATATCTTGAGCTAGGAGGCGGTGAACCATGTTGGTGTCGCGGGCAGACAATGCCTTGTAGAAGTCACAAATGATGTTCTTGTTGGCTCCTTCCATTTTTATGTCTTTGGTTGAAGAGATGGAATTTGGTGTTTATATAAGATTCGGTGTTACAAATAGAAGACAAACTTTTTGATCATGAGAATATTATCTACGTGATTAAATACAATTGAGAAGAAATAGAAACGTACTAGACCAGTAACAACATATGTTTTTATCCCTTTTTTGTAACTATGTGTTATGTTCAAAGTGAACAAAAAAAGGGCTAAAATTTAGATTGACTCAAGAATAACGACCGTTATTCTTTTTGTAATTCTATTTGTCGCATACTAAGCAAGTCCTCGTTTTTATTGACGAAAAAACTTTTTATTTAAAAAAATCTTCATTTACTCGTTCTGATAACTTAGCTTTTTATAAGTTTTTCCTTGACATTCTTTTGATCACATAATAAACCCCGTTTTCATTGACGAATTTGGATAAGTTACACGGTATGTGAGAACTTAAGTTAAATTTGTATAGGTTCTATCATAAAATGATTAAATTAAACAAGTATAATTTAAATTAACAAAATTATTAAGTGGTATAATAAATTAAGTTCATCGATCAAGATGTTTGTGTGAGTTGAGTTTCCATGCATGTTACAGTCGCATCGTGAGAATGAGTGCTTGGTGTTATCTCAGATTAATCTTCTAAAAAATGCGGAAGATATGATAAGCCAATAGGCAGAAAGAGACCAACATGTAAACATACAACAAAAAAAACTTTAAAAAAATATGGGGTAATTTCAAAAGTAGACCAGTCTTTCTAGTGCGTATTATTTTTTAAACTATAAATTTTCAAAGCTCAAAGTAGACCGGGTAATTGAGCAACTTTTATAACGCAACCATAAGCCAACAAGTGTAAACTTATGATACGTAAATTAATCTATTATTCAATTAATTAAGAACACGTGTCAAACGTAGACACAAGTTGCCCGAAAAATGAGTTGCTTTTGATTTAGTTTAGACTTTTGAAAACAAATAAGGTATAAAGTAATATACACCAAGGCGACCGTCATATTTTTCCAAAAAATATATAAAAAAGAACCAAGAACCAAGAGTAACTCCACATGTATAAGGGACAAAGATCCCTTTACCAACAAAAAAAAGAGTTAAGTTACTCCATGTGTTGTATCTAGATGATGAATCAATGAGTTCCACGAGGACGATCTACTTGGGGCACAATTAGATATCCATACAAAAGATTGTCGCAGAACAAGGAAGATGTCATCATGATGGTCAAAAATTAGCCTCTTCAATAGACGATGTGTAAATTATTTTATTCCTCCAAGCCAAAACATGCCAAGTGAAAGTTATACAACCGCATATAAAATTTTAGACTTTCTTTTATCGCTTGAGATCAAAGATTTCTTGTACAAAAAAGTCATCTAGTGAAAGGTTAAATGAAGGTGGAACCTTCTACCAACTCCAAATCTTAACCATGTAATCTTGATTTTCAGGCAAGTATGAAAACAATGATCCCTAGTCTCCACATTATCGTCACATAAAGCAAAAGAATAATTTTGAATTTGAATGCCTCGTCGAGATAGATTAGATCGAGTGGGAAGACGATCTAAAAAACCAACCAAACACATATGAATTAGAGGAACCCCCGAATTCCATGCAAATATTTGATCTACACCTTTGGCATCAAAATCAAGAACCTTCTTATCAATAGCTTTTTCTATGAATAGAATTACAAAAAACGAGAGAAATCTCCTCTTAAAGACACTGTTCTAAAGACTATACCCATTTATCATCTTAGAGGAGTTAAGACCAGCTTATCAAGAAGATTTAAAAGCATTAAAACCTCCCCATTGATCTGCCAGAGGGTTGTCATTGCAAGCCCAATCAGGTTGCAAATTTACATCCACGAGGATCCAACGGTCACTACCACATTTACCAGTTTCCCCATCGTCGTTTTCCTCGGCGACAATTGTCGCCGGGGATTCAACGGTTATATTTTGACCGAATATTTCATGGTAAAACGTGGCGGGAATTTTTCCCGCTTACTTTTCCCCGGCGACATGTCGCCGGGGATTCATTTGTTAATTTAAAAATTCGTAATTAGTGTTAATCTATCTTAACGTGACGTGGACAATAGTTTCCCCAGCGACATGTCGCCGGGGATTCTCTTTGACTTCGTTGACTTTAACAAAAACATGGCGCCAAAGTAGCCGTTGAACGTATAATGTGTAACCATAACATACCGACTCATCCGTTGAACGTCTAATGCGTAACCATAACATACCGACTCATCCGTTGAACGTCTAATGTGTAACCATAACATACCGACTCATTCGTTGAACGTCTAATGTGTAACCATAACATACTGACTCATCCGTTGAACGTCTAATGTGTAACCATAACATACTGACTCATCCGTTGAACGTCTAATGTGTTACCATAACATAACGACTCATCCGCTGAACGTCTAATGTGTTACCATAACATACTGACTCATCCGTTGAACGTCTAATGTGTAACCATAACATACCGACTCATCCGTTGAACGTCTAATGTGTAACCATAACATACCGACTCATCCGTTGAACGTCTAATGTGTAACCATAACATACCGACTCATCCGTTGAACGTCTAATGTGTAACGATAACATACCGACTCATCCGTTGAACGTCTAATGTGTAACCATAACATACCGACTCATCCGTTGAACGTCTAATGTGTAACCATAACATACCGACTCATCCGTTGAACGTCTAATGTGTAACCATAACATACCGACTCATGCGTTGAACGTCTAATGTGTAACCATAACATACCGACTCATCCGTTGAACGTCTAATGTGTAACCATAACATACCGACTCATCCGTTGAACGTCTAATGTGTTACCATAACATAACGACTCATCCGTTGAAAGCCTAATGTGTAACCATAACATACCGACTCATCCGTTGAACGTCTAATGTGTAACCATAACATACGGACTGATTGCGTGCCAAACAGTCAAGCTAAATCACACGAGCCCGCCACTTGTGAATGGCAGACCGTAACCAGCTTAAAACTGCTTAAACACGAAATCAATGAAGATCTGAGGAGTATAGTGTTTCCCCGGGTAGTTATGTCCCAGCGAGCTATGCAATGGATTATCAAACGTATAGTGATCGCGAGATTTGAACGGAAAAGGAGATTGAGAATTATTATAACTACGGAAAAAGGACATAAACTACAAGGGCTAAAATGAAAATTAAAGGAAATTAAAAAGATTAAAAATATTAAATAAACGCTATCACTATTTTTAAAATGATGAACGTTTAAAACTTAAAACTAAAAACTTACGTTTAAATTAAAATTACGTAAACGTACAAATAAAAACGTGAAAATTTACACAAGATAAATCCTAAAAATATGCAAAATACATTTTTACAATCCTAATGATAAAAGAAAATTTATGGAAAAGGAAAATTATTTTTAAAACTAATTATCTAATTAAAAACTATTTTTAACTATGAATTAATTACCTAAAACACAAGAATTTAGGAAATAAAGCTGGAAAATTAAGATTATGAATTGGAAAAGTCTAAAATATCAAAATATAATTTTCAAAACTGAATTTGTATTTTTCTGATTATTTTTCTATTTCTTGTGAATTAAAAACTATTTAAAACTAATTAAATTCTAAAAATTACAAATTAAACTAGGAAAAATCTGGAAAAATTATTTTTTTGCTTTTTATATTTTTCTTAATCTAGGAAAAATGAAAAATTGTTTTTTTTGAAGCTTTTCTGATTTATTTGTATTAAATGGTAATTAAAAATGCCTAAAAACTGAATTAAATGAGGAAAAACATCAAACCATACTGGAAAAATATGAAAAAATCAAGGAAAGTCTAAAATATTATTCTGAATCTAGGAAAAATATCAAAACTGGGGCTAGTGTATGGAAAATTGAAAGTGCAGTGCAAATGTTCTACAATAAGCTACTAGGAATAAGCTAAAAGCTGCCTAATTGAACCAAATGATCACAGGACCTATTTAAAGCTAAAACTACCTTAATGCAACTTAATTTAGCTACTCTAAACCTCTGGAACTCAGGAAACAAGCCTTTGGTGAGAATCACACTTAAATCCTAAAACAGTTTCTACCCCCCTACTTGCAGCTCAAAAATAAGCTGCTGAATAAGCTAAAAACCTAAAACCAGATGTGGGATCCTAGAGTATACCTGGAAAGGAACAAGTAAACCAAAAATGAGCCACTCACAAGCTCTCATGAGCTTGTGAAAAGCTCTGCAATTTCCCGTCAGAACTGATGTTCAGTGCTCAGGGCACATTAAGCTGTTTTGAGCAGCTTATTTGAAGCTTAAAATGCTTATAGAAAAATTTGCAAAAATAGCTTTTAAAACCCTTGACCAGTTGAAGGTGCAAATGCCCAAGTTTCAACGGTATTGACTCAGAAATGAATACATGGAACTTGCCCAAAGTTTTGCGTAAAACTGTTCTTTCAAATGTTGACTTTTTGAAAACAGAAATGGAACTTTGACTTTAGTGAGATTGGATCTTATCAACCAGACTACAAATGATGAATGTGGATGAAATGAGACCTAAATAAGCTATCCTAAATACTTCTACACCTAACTGCAACCTTTTAGCTTTTGACTTAAACTGAAATGAGCATGAGAACAATGTGAATGTAATCTTGACTTTCCTTGGTCTAAAGTACAGACTAGTGGCAGAAGTAACTGATATGTAACAAATTTAAACTCAAGCAACTAATTCCACTCACAGAAATGAACTCAAACTCAGTGAGACCTACTGATCCAAACACTACTTATCAAACTGAAATCAAGTTTACTTCTCCAAGCTACTTATCCAAACTTAGACATCCTAATATTCAGACTATAATATCCATATTAGGTTCATTTGAGGCAAATTTAGCAGCAAAATATCACAATCTCCACAAGTACCAATTTTACACAGATTTGAACAAAATAATATGCAAAAATAAGAAACAAGCTAATAATGACCTGTGTTATTGAAATAAGCTAGGTACTGATGAAACTGAACTAACCAACATCAAAGAAACTAAGTGGCACAATTCTACAATTATGAAACAGTAAATTTCAAAATTAAGCTAAATTTAGGAATATAAACTCACTGTTTGCCCCAGCTCATATGCAGCTTACTCATTAACCAAATGCCACCATCCAAACTGATATAAACCCAAGGAAACTGTAGTCTCAATCCATTTCCAATTTCCAACTCAACTAGCTAGACTGATTCTTCCAAATATGAGCTTTTTGACTTTCGTTGACCAATTGAGTGAATTTGAGTATGAATTTATTTAAAACAAACATAGGCTTACAAAAGCTATAATGAACTTGAATAAACTGTTTTATACTGAAACTAGGCTAATATGATATAAATGACAATAATGAGCTGAAAACAAAGAGTATTGAATACTTGAACAAGGCTTTTAAAATCAATCCGAATTTTATTAAACTTTTAAAAATGGAGAATACAAAGGGAATACAACTGAAATTACTTTAGAACATAAAAGTTGAAATTTAAAATTACAGTGAACTAAAAAGTGCTTAGAAACTCAAAAACTAACTACTAAAACTAAAAACTAACTCTCTCTTCTGCCTTCCTTCCTGGTCTTTTTATACTCCCATCTCTTTCTCTCACTTTTCTGAGTGGATCCCAGCATCATTCTCAGCCCTTGGATGTGCAGAAGTGATCCTGGCCATATATGTATTTTTGGCGCCAAAACTGGGTTTGATACTTTAGACAGGTAAAGGGGAAGCATTAAATGTGGTGGGATGTTAGGTGAGGTGGGGGGAGACAAAGGGTGTAGTAGGGTGGCAAAGAGGTGGCTGGAGGAGGGGGGAATGCAGACAATCCTGTCGGGGAAGACAGGATCATAGGGGGGCGGTTTGTTTATGTTTAAATATTGGGTTTGGGTAACGGGTTAAGGGATTTGGACGGGTTGGATAATAAGTGGATTGGGCCTGGTTGTAGTTTTGGGCTTGGGTATATTTAGGTCCGGTTTGGTTAAGTGGAATTATTAATACAAAAGGACCTTTTTTGCAATTTCTCAAAACCAAAGGACCAAACATGTAAAACTGAAATTTCCAGGGGCCAAACATGTAACTTATGAAGAGTAGTCAAGGGTTGGTCTTGCCAAGTTTACTAATCCAAGGGTCAATTTTTGACACTTTTGAAATTCCCAAGGACTAATTTTGAACATTTTGGATTTTCAGGGACTAAACTGTAATTTTCTCAAAACTTTTAGATTTCCCACCAAAGGAATAAATATGACAATTAATGATTTTAAAAAGACCTTTGGTGACTTTTCTTTTGAAATTTTGGCTCAGGGACTATTTTTGACAATTTTTGAAACTTGGGGGACTAAAACTGCAATTTTTGCAAATTTGATATGTTTTTCATCTGATTTTGATATTTTTGCATTTAAAACACATAAAACACTGATTTGTGATATTTTGATCATTTTGATGTGTTTCTGAGTGTTTTCAGATGATTTTGCAGTTTATTTTGTACAAAAATGATGAGTATTTACACACTCATCACGGACTCATCCGTTGAACGTCTAATGTGTAACTATAACATACCGACTCATCCGTTGAACGTTTAATGTGTAACCATAACATACCGACTCATCCGTTGAACGTCTAATGTGTAACCATAACATACCATAACATACTGACTCATCCGTTGAACGTCTAATGTGTTACCATAACATAACGACTCATCCGTTGAACGTCTAATGTGTAACCATAACATACCGACTCATCCGTTGAACGTCTAATGTGTAACCATAACATAACGACTCATCCGTTGAACGTCTAATGTGTAACCATAACATAACGACTCATCCGTTGAACGTCTAATGTGTAACCATAACATACCGACTCATTCGTTGAACGTCTAATGTGTAACCATAACATATCGACTCATCCGTTGAACGTCTAATGTGTAACCATAACATACCGACTCATTCGTTGAACGTCTAATGTGTGACCATAACATACCGACTCATCCGTTGAACGTCTAATGTGTAACCATAACATAGCGACTCATCCGTTGAACGTCTAATGTGTGACCATAACATACCGACTCATTCGTTGAACGTCTAATGTGTAACCATATATAACATACCGACTCATTCGTTTAACTCATCCGTTAAACAATTTCTTAGCAACATATATTTCTTGTAGCATTGATTTTTTTTATCGCTAAACATCAAGTAATATATTATATGTTTCCCCAGCGACATGTCGCTGGGGATTCTTTTGACGTCGTTAACAACATACTGTAATTAATTTTAACGAAAATAAAAATTAAATAGTTTTCCCCGGCGACATGTCGCTGGGGATACCCACCCACCAAAATTTTCGTTATCGCGCCAATTACGCTAAACGACAAAAAATATAACTTTCCCCAGCGACATGTCGCCGGAGAAAAATTTGATGATAAAGTAGATCTGGTCAATTTTATCACTGCACAAAACGAAAAAAATATTATCTCCTTCCTGTGGCGATTTCTGCAACACCATCACCAACACCAACACCAACAATCATCAACCATCACCACCACCGCATCCACCATCACCACCACCACACGTTAAGCGGTTTGTTGTAAGTTGTTTAAATTTTATCACGGTTTGTTATTCAACTAAATTAGTTAATTATAATATGATTTTTGCAGATTATTATTGTTGTAAGTTGTTGTTAATTAGAAAAGTTATTTTTTTTTATTTATTTTTTTTGGCAGTAGGCGACGAGGAGCAAGAGCCGAGGTATGTTATAATTTTTGCAGATTATTATTGTTTTAAGTTGTTGTTAATTAGAAAAGTTAATTTTTTTTTTTTTTTTTGGGCAGTAGGCTACGAGGAGCAAGAGCGAGGTATGTAGTAATTTTTTTTCTCCTTTTGGTATCCCGGGTGACATGTCGCTGGGGAATGTTTATTGTTTAAATTTTGTTAGTTTATAGTTATTATTAGTTCAATTGCCTTGAAATGTGCTCGTTTATAATTATAATAATTAGTTGTTTAAATTTTGTTAGTTTATAGTTATTATTTGTTGAAAAAAGTGAAATGGTATGTATGTTAAAATAATGGTATGTATGTTAAAAAAGTGAAATGGTATGTATGTTAAAAAGTGAAATGGTATGTATGTTAAAACTCTTAGCAACATACATACCATTTCACTTTTTTCAACTCTTGAGCCGTTTATAATAATTTTGTTAGTTTATAGTTTATAGTTATTATTTGTTGAAATGTGCTCGTTTATATTATTTTGTTAGTTTATAGTTATTATTTCCGACGGGGGTGTCATCGTGGTAGAGGACGATCCTGATATTATACATTTCGACAACTCATCTGATCTCCCACTTTCTACTAGTTTGAATGACTTGGATAATGCGAGCTTGCATATAGATGGTCAATCAACGGTGGTTGACGCACCGCCAGATATCATTGATGTTCCTGACGAAGACGATGATATTATTGCTGATGAAGACGCCCTTCCTCATGATTTAGCAGATTCTGATGTTGAAGCCCTCATCAATGTTGATGATGATGGTGTTGAGAAAGTTTATTCTAGTGAAGAAGAAGATTGATCTTGAGTTGTAACTTGCAAAATACACTTATATATTTGAATGAACGAATGAAATTGTTGTGGATTGTTTAAATGTGTATATTTATTTGGATGTGTATGTATTTGGATGTGTGCATGCTTATATTATTTTGTTCATGAATTTCTATATCTTATGCTAATTGTACTTGTACAGATGTCGACAGATGTTGCACGGTCCCACGGCGGTGACGGTGGCGGGGAGGATCGTCCCCCTCCAGACCGCGTACCCACCGGTTGATGGGCAGGCTTCATTAACAGAGGTAAGAATTTCCGGATTATTGTAATACAAGCATAAATTTGATACATATTTATGACTTTATCACTAACTTGATTTTGCAGGCAAAGGTAAACGAAAGCCCAATTTGGGCGGCAGGGGAGCGGGCAGGCTGAATACCCGCGACAAGACCCGGAACCTTTCGTTGAAGGCAATCGCAGAAGAAAAAGGTCCCGTCTCGATCACTTTTGAGGTGGGTGACAAACAAACCCTAAACCCTCTCGGCCCCCATGCGGCTCACTGGTCTAACTACATCGGGGAGGTCGTTAGGAAGGTGCCGTTTTACTACCCTTCTTGGGAGAAGGTCCCGAAGGAGCAGAAGGCGGCAATCATTTCAGATATTGGGGTCAGTTATCCTTTTATGTTTATTTCATTATCGTGTTCATTTATTTAATTGTGTATATTTATCTAAATTTGCTTATTTATTTATATCATATAAATAAATAAACAAATTTAAATAAATATATAAATTATATCTCTAACTCTGTTTTCGTTTTGTTGTATATGATTGCAGACCCTCTTTGACCTCAGGCCGCACATGGAATCCCCCCGCTGGCACCAGATCTACGAAGGCATAAACTCGCACTTGCAGAAAGCCTACAATACAAACAAGGCTTCTTTCAAGGCCAAACATTGGAAGGTAGACACCACCGGGGATTACGATGCGGAGGCGATTAGGCGGGCACGTCCCGAGGAGATTACAGCGGGTGATTGGGATGAGTACATTAAGTTTTGGAATGATCCCAAGAACATTGCTCGAGCCGCTACAAATCGGCTAAACCGGCAAAAGAGCAAGGTCATATCTCGACAGGGATCTCGGTCGCTGTCTCGCCTTCGAGATGATATGGTAATAAACATTATAATCATTTTACATGCATATATACATATATATATATAGGGAAGGGTTCTTTTCAGAACCAAGAAAAGGTCGAGAACTGCGAGAACCAGCATCAACCAATCAGATTTTTTTGGATATTTAATTTTATTATTTAATTCAAAAGGACATAATAGTAAAAGTACATTTTTTATTTTCTTTTTGATTTTTTTAATAAAAAACGTTTTTTTAGTTCCTAAATTTTAGGATTTTTTTTTTTTTTTTTTTTTT
>BPTQ01000005.1:120234904-120319238 GCA_019973895.1 Chrysanthemum seticuspe
GTTAAGTTGACTGTCAATTATTTGTTTAGATTGTTGAAATGACATAAATACCCTCACATGTGTTTATTAAATGGTCTATGTGGTTTGTTGGATATCACATATTTACTCTATGCATTAATTTTTATTATTACTACTTTATATTTTATATGTTTTTATATATTTTTTGTTTTTATTTGTTCGTTTTTTTATTATTATTCTATTACTTTCCCTCTAATATTTATTTTCTTCAACTACATATTTTCATCTTCTTAATGAAAGACACCAACATAGTTCTCACAAACACACATACGCAGGCAAGTGCGCACACACGCACACACATAACTTATCTCAAACCTCTTCCAAACACCCAAAACCATCTTAAGATAGTTTTTTTGGGTTTGTGGTGTTTGAATGAGGTTTTTTTGAAGAAAAGATATGTTTTATGTGGCCACCATCAAATACAAATACTTGCAAACACATAAAACACACATAACCGGGCCACCATCAAATTTCATTTTCTCTTTAATATATATATATATATATATATATATATATATATATATATATATATATATATATATATATATATATATATATATATATATATATATATATATATATATTATATATATATATATATATAGGGAAGGGTTCTTTTCAGAACCAAGAAAAGGTCGAGAACTGCGAGAACCAGCATCAACCAATCAGATTTTTTTGGATATTTAATTTTATTATTTAATTCAAAAGGACATAATAGTAAAAGTACATTTTTTATTTTCTTTTTGATTTTTTTAATAAAAAACGTTTTTTTAGTTCCTAAATTTTAGGATTTTTTTTTTTTTTTTTTTTTTTTTTTTTTTGGAAAAATATTGTTTTTCTTCATGATTTCAAAAAGTAAGATGCATATGTGTTTTTCTCATATAAGTCAAGGTGCACATGTGTTTTTCTTCGTAATGTAGTTTTTTTTAATGTAGTTTTTTTTCAACATTTATGTTTTTTAAAAGTACGGTGTGTATGTGTTTCACTTAAGAAGATAATTGCACATATGTTTTAGCGTACAATTCTTTAATATTCAAAAACTGAAATTCAATAACATAAACATTATACATATGTCTAAAAAAATGCAAGTACAATATATCGATTATACATGTGTGCACTAATAATAATTAACGCAATAAGAGACTCTCGTGATCTTTGTATGTACATGTATTCGCATTCGTCAATGTGCACATGTGTCTTTACATCTTTATCACAATCAAATTATCTTTAGAAGGTATATGTTTGCTGAAGACACGTGTGCACTTCCTATATTGGTCATTATCCTCATCTTTATCAAAGATATTCAATACCTGAAAACATAAAAAATTGTTATTTATATCATAAACAACTAGCAAACATATATGAAAAATCTAAACAACTAGGAGACGAATTTTCCAATCATAACAACTAACATAATACAAATGCACACTCATTGTCTATATCATATAAATGACACAAGTGCACTTTCAATACATTTAAAAACTCCGAAAACTATAAAAACACATATGCACGGAAGACATCAAATTCACCACAAACTGTAAAAACACATACGCGCTCTCAATAACACATATGCACAATCGAAAACTATAAAAACACATGCACAATCTTATGATGTAAAATATTCCACAATCGAAATACAAATCCCAGTTTCCTTTCAACAGGTGCTACTGGGAAAATGACTAATACCAACATCAGAAAAACCAAAGATTATTTTAAACATACTTGCTACACACCAATTGGAATACTTTCACTTTCAAATTATAAAGATTTCGCCCTTCATGAAAGGGTAATTGCTTGCAAAATATAATAATAATAAGATATCAATGTTAAACGTTAATCCAAAGACCCCCAAGTATTATAGATTAACCATTACCTTGTCAAGCCTCCTTGTTGTTGCGCTTCTTTTTTCTCCAAGTCCTCCTCTCATCTAAGTTTGGGATGACCAAATGGTTGAATACCTAACCAAAATACATGGGCGTAAGTCAAGTGGTTGATACTTCGAGTCACATTAAGGCACCAATGTAGTGGGTTGTGAGCTTGCAATCTAAAAGTTTGAAGTTAATTAAATTAACTTACAATAAGCTGCCACTACATTCATCGGCGTCCTTGTTGTTTAAGGTAGCTTCAGCGATAACAAACACTAACATGTCTGCAGAATATGGATAACGCCTATACCACCTTATATCATTAGCACATACTCGAATGCGGTATATCCACCCATTTCGTGTCAACAGGATCATCTTCACTGAATCGATCATCTCCTATTTGTATCAAGCAAGCACATTGTCTATTCTCAGTCTTGTTTCCATTTTAATCAAGTAAGCACAACTGATTAATTGATCCACAGATGATCATATAGTTTAAAACATAACTTCTTTAACCAAACATTAAAACTGATATTATGACAGTAAGTCTCAACATCTATTACTTCCAAAAGCAAATCCAAACACCCCTTACGGCCCTAAAAGTGTTAACAAACTATCAAGTAAAGCCCAAAAAAATTGATTTAAACTTACATTCGGATGTAATCGTTCACAGTAGCTTCTCGGTTAATCGGACCATGAATGAATCTACAGCAACAACTTCCCAAATGATCTCCAACGTCTAAAAAAGCTCATGGAAGAACTCAGCCCCTGTCTCCTCAGCTACAATTCTGAATGCAATCACAAATGCATTTTCTTGAACCGCTCCCAGCCTTGGTTTACCACTATAAACAAAAATGAGATAAAGAAAAAAGTTACTGCATGAATTAGTTTCCAGTAGAAAAATCAAAGTTCAAAACTTACCAATATAAATGCATAACTGACTTATACACATGTGCACTGGTGTCTCCGTTGTGAAGACATACTGTAGTACCAAATGCAACTCATCACTGCCCATTTTTGAAGTTTAGTATTACCATTTGTCCGATCTTGGCAGCCCTAAACACCCTAATTAAATTAAATCATGCAACAAATACCCCCGATTCAGATTAGTATTCCTAGAAACTAACACATTCAAATAAGTTAGAACAAGTACTTGATCAGTCCTAAACATACTTTTTATACCAAATTCGCTTTTTTAAATCAAATCAAGTTCTTATAACCATTCTACCATCCATATTTATCATCAGTCCCAAACATCTTGTTATAACTCTAAATTCATACTAGTGACAAGTAATCATAGAATCATTCATAAATTATCACTAGGAAGTAACCTAATATTATCAGAAACGCGATAATTAAACTAAATCACGAAATGAACATTGATAATTACAACTACTTACTGATAATTCACGAAATTAAACCTTTTAACACACCATAAAAGAGAAGAGGAGAGCGGTCGGTGTTGTGACATGGTGGTTCTTCATTCATCTGGATATTGTGACAACAATCGATTAAGAGATTGTTTGATGCTTATACTTTTCCGGCGATGTGAAACAAGATATGGAGGTGGCATACAAAAAACAACTTGGTGATGTTTTTGTGACTCAATGTTGATTAGTATTATTGTAATCAAGAAATCAATGGTGGATTTGTGGGTGACGGCTAGGTCATTTGAAAGAAACAGAGATAGGGAGAAAGAGATATGAAAACTGCATTCAAAATGACGTCTAATACGCAAAACGGTTTAGGAGATAATAAATTTAAAATTACTTTATTGCCCTTTCTTCTTTTATAATATGTCCCTTCATTTTTCATTTAATTACCATTATGCCACAACCTGTTACAACCGTTGATCAAAAAATAGATGGCTTAGATCGGTTCTCGCAGTTCTCGACCTTTTCTTGGTTCTGAAAATAACCTCACACTATATATATATATATATATATATATATATATATATATATATATATATATATATATATATATATATATATATATATATATATCTGATTATACGCTTTGGTGTGTTGTGATTTGTCGTTTTTAAAATTATTCATCTTATATGCGTGTGTATGTACAGAGGCAGGCATCAGAGACTCAGGAGTACCCGTTACTCATCGACACTTTTTGGCGAACACATACTGTTGATGGGGTATTCCCTAACGATGAGGACCGCCGGATATATGTAAGTTTTGTTTCAAAACACACTTTAATGAATTATCAAGAAATAATGTAGCAACCCGACTAATATATTTACTATCTTGTGTTTTTGTCACTACATAGGACGAGATGAAAAATCTTGAGGCTACGGGTCAGTACACGGAGGATCAAATCAATGCGTTGGCAAGAGGGGGTAAGCTTCGTGGGCATATTCCCGGTGTGAGTCAGGTATTGCCATCACGGGCCACATCCAGGCCAAGTATGCCCGCCCCCGGCAAGTCGCTCACCAAAGATGTAGGCTTTATCATGAGTCTCCTCAGAAGCGACGACAGATACGTGGATATGTTTAGGGAGTATGAGTCGGGTGGTGCTAGCGGGAGTGGTGGGTGTGGTGATGACGAGGAGAATGGCGGTGATGAGGATAACGACGGCGAGAGGTAGTTGTGTTATATATTATTAGTATGTTACATTGGTACTAGCTTTAGGTAGTTGTGTTATATATTATTAATATGCTACATTGGTACTTTAGGTAGTTGTGTTATATATTATTAGGTTCATCTTGGCGCCATTTAAACACTTGTTTCCCTATCTATCAATGCACATATTGACTTTTAAGTCGTGTTTATGTAAAAGTTGTGATCTGTTTGTATTGCGTTGATCCGTTATATGGTATTTGTGTTTTGGTACAAGTTGTGGTGAGTTTATACAGGTTTTGGTACAGGTTTATTTGGTAGATTTTTTCCGAAAAAAATCTGGAAATGGCCTGCAGTGCAGGCTACATTAAAAAAAATGCAGAAATTTCCCCGGCGACAGGTCGCCGGGGATAACACACACTAAACGTTGACAAGTCAACGAGAAAACGCATTTTCCCCAGCGACATGTCGCCGGGGATAGTATGCTCACTCGTTGACTTGTCAACAAATAACCATAGTATCCCCAGCGACATGTCGCTGGGGATAGTTAAGTATTATCGTTATCGTTAATTAGGCGTGTTAATCATTTAGCTTAATTCGATGATTCCCCAGCGACATGTCGCTGGGGATAATATGCCACCGTGGCACTGCTTCTTTGACTGAAAATTGAGTGGGACCCACGTCGTCGCCGGGGATTGTCGCTAGGGATACAATCCCTTACGAGACTTCCCCAGCGACATGTCGCTGGGGATACCTTTCCCCAGCGACATGTCGCTGGGGAAAGGCCCCATATGTCGCTGGGGTAGCAGGTCAATGTTGTAGTGGGTATGAAACTAATCAAGAACTATACTTCTCAAGAGCAAATAAGTGATGAAAATGACATCTTAAAGAGTCATGCTCACTAATCCAGTTGTCATACCAAAGGAAAGCTTTCCTTCCATTGTATATTTTTCTAACCATAAGGTTATTAAGAGGGATCTAGTTGTTTAAAGTTCAAACAGCAGTCCATAATGCTTCACCAAGGGCCTCTTTTAGGAAAAGTAGCACCATTAGAATTAAAACCTCCACTCGAACCATAAATCTCAATGATAACTTTCCTCCATAAAGCATCATTCTCATTGAAGAAACGCCATTTTCATTTCCGAGAAAGAGCAAGTGGTAAGGGCTTAGCTTTTTAGGACGAAAGTGCCTAGAGGTCTTGGGTTCGAACCCTAAGGAGAAAATTAACCCTTAATTGGCCACAGAGGTTCACCTGAGCCGACTCCGGGCTATCCAAAATGGAAGTCGCCCTGAGATTAGTCGGCTCGCAATGTCGAGTAGAAACCCAGGTAAAAAAAACCGTCTTTTAACTGATTCTTGAAGAGATATAACCACCTTTGGAGCCTTACATAAAGAAAGAAAATATAAAGGCAAGCTACTGAGAATCTATTTCACAAGAGTGAGTCTCTCTCTAATAGAGAGCAGATTTGCTTTCCTAGAAGAAAGCCTCTTTGTAAATTTCTTAGCAATATCGGCTCATACATCAATCTTATTAATATTTCCACCCACAAGGAGTCCTAGATAAATAAAATGGAAACGAATCATGAGAAAAATTAACATCCCTTGGAGTATTCACAACTTCCTCCTCGAAGACCCTAATGCCATAAAGATGACTCTTACACTCTGTTATCAAGTTTGGTTTTGAGATGAAAAGGATGTAAAATGAAAGAAACTTAAAATTGTTATGTTCTTTAGTTTTTTTAAAGATGATGAAAGTAAAAATGGAGGGTAAAAGGGATAAAAGTGGTGAGGTTTTTGTTGTGAATACTTTCATCTCATATTTGGGATGAAAGGTGAGTAAAAGAGTACAACTATTAAGTAAATGACAAAAGTATTATTGATTTCATTTTGGTTCCTTGTTTATTTTAAAGGTATAATCGTAATTCTATAAACAACATACTTCACTTTCCTTCTTCTTTTTACACTTAAGAACACACAAGTTTTTTTCTACTTTCTTTCATTTATTACTTTTCTTTTACTTTTCTTTACCTTCCTTTACTTTGCATCCTAAATATTTCTTGAAAACACAGTGTTAAGCAGATTTATCTTAAAACCTAAAACATCGTGGAAACAATTAAGGATATGTAGCAAGTGGATCATATTTGATTTAGACCATTCTCCATAAAACAAAGCGTCATATGCATATCAGAGAAGAGATATATTCGCACCATCTTCGGCGAGAGGGAGAGACCTTTGAAGATTCGTTTGTAGCAAGTTTTAATTATCATGACTTGTAATGCTTCTACAACAATGAGAAAAAAGAAAAGAGAGA
Source organism: Chrysanthemum seticuspe (assembly GCA_019973895.1). NCBI lineage: Eukaryota > Viridiplantae > Streptophyta > Magnoliopsida > Asterales > Asteraceae > Chrysanthemum > Chrysanthemum seticuspe. The sequence continues at coordinate 120,241,672 of BPTQ01000005.1, forward strand.
GTCTCCTTGTCTAAGACCTCTCTCCAATTTAAATTCTTTGGAGGGAGCCATTAATAAAGACCAAAATCAAAGCAGATGAGAGACAAGCTAAAACCCATGTACGCCATCCAGGACCAAAACCTATATGAGACATTATATCAAGAAAGAACTTAAATTTTACACTATTGAAAGCTTTTTCAAGATCAATTTTAAAGAGAAGAAATTTAAATTGACCTCTTAGAATAATTTACAATATCGTTAGCAATCAAACTACAATCCAATATTTGCCTGCATGTTGATGAATCAGCTTAAGCATGACCTTACTAAGCCTTGTAGCTAGAAGCTTTGATAAGACCTTATACATACATCCAATCAAGTTTTTGGGACATCACCCATATCAAGCGGATCCGAATATTTTGGAAAAGGACTATAAATGAGGAATTATACCCCTTTTGCCAGGCAACCAATTTTTTCAAAGTATCTGATAAAGTTGAAGAATTCGGACCTCATGATATCCTAATATTTCTTAATATATTTGGAATTCAGCCCGTCTAGCGTGGTTCTTTTTACCCACAACAATTCTACACGGCTTGTCTAACTTCATCCATAGAAAAAGCAACCTCCAACATTTGAACATATTGATCGTGTTTTCTCAAATTAATTAATGGTTTAACTAGTGTTTAATCTTTAAAGTTTAATCATTTTTTTCGATAGATTATAAGGTGATCATTAAATACTGCCAAAATATCATTCATTGTTGCCGATTTGGGCGAGTAGTTTGCTAGCTAGTTGAATTAAATACGGGGATGTTTATGTTTGTGTATCATTATTTGGTTACAAGCTAGGAGACGCATTGCGAATGGCTTGAACAGCCATTTTGTTAAAGTACATTCGCAAGGATTTGGCGATCTAAAGGGCCTTTAAATGCATGTAACAAAAGCAAGGGGCTAGTGTTTATTTACGAAGTTAAAGGTTAAATGTAACACTGTTTATAAATTATAAGATAACCCTTTGTTGCACACATGATTTTTCTTTATATAAATAGAAAAACGTATTAGTTGATATGCACTAGTCCATTAAATAATCAAGGTAAAGAACTTGCTGCATTACATGATAATATTTTGTAAATTTTAGCTTTATCAAATTACTTTCGCCAACTAGTCCATTAATTAGTGCAAAATAGCTTACTGTACATCAACTTGAAGTGTGTTATGTCGACACTCATAGACAAATCTTTTAATAATGAAATATTGTGACCAAAATATGTGTAGCCAAACCATTATATTAGGACATCACTGACAGATGTTTTTTGCGTGCTGAAGTTTGCCAAAAGTTTGACTACTAGCTAGTGATAACCAATTTTAGTCAAACACATAAATAATCAAACAACCTTTGATAAGTTAAGTAAAGTTATATAACGCATGCAAAATGACACAGACAAGATTACATGATTGGTCATCTTCATCTTGTATGATCCAAAAAACTCAAACAACTAGAAGAAGACTAGGCACCGAAGCATTATCAGCAAGTTTGCTTTCCCACATGTTCTTGCATTTAGGAGACCGTGGAGAAGCCAAACAAACATTACTAGATTTTCTAATAAGTTTTACTGTAACAGAACTACAGAAGTATCAAGATACTCCCTCACTTCTGTTATAATCTTCCCATTCTCCACAGTCCAAACATGGACCCAATAAGTTTTCCGGTTCTCATGAATATGGTATCCCTCCGCCACCACTATCGACCCAATGCTCACAACAACAAGAGGATCATAAGAGTCGATCTCATTAAAAACACATCTACCGGTGAGGAGTTGCATAAGGTTGTATTTATGAGCGGGTGGGCCATGAAACCACCAATCGATATCTTGAGCTACGAGATGGTGCACCATTTCAGTGTCACGGGCAGCCAATGCCTTGTAGAAGTCACACGCGATGTTCTTGTTAAGTTCTTCCATTTTTTTGAATTAGATAGTTGAAACTCTGTGTTTATATAAGAGCTAGTTTGGTGAGCCAATATAAATTAAGAAGAAAGTACGAGTTATGAGGTCCAATTTGAATGGACAAAAGAAAGGCTAAATCACTTTGACTCAAGAATAACGACCATCTTATTTTCCATTGTTGAATTCTAATAACTTACTAGATACGTTCTAACACATTTGGATTTATTATAAATAAAAGGTACCATTTGAATCTTTTGACCCTTCAGAGTTCAGCTAGAAATAAAAATGGTTTTAAAGGTGTCTACTTTCATCATCCGATGGCCTCTTGTGAAGGCGTTTCTCATGGCCCGATTTCTAACTTTTAACATTCTTGATATCGTTTTTGTGAACAATAATCTCGATATTGCTTCATATTAAACTCGAAGGACCAAAGTCGTTAAATAGAAACTTTATAACCGAATAGCGGTTGGAAGTTAAGTTAGTTATTTTAGATGTTAGTTAAAAACGAAGGGTTGTGTCGTTTGGAATATGTCCCTTCATTCGACCCCTATATATACTTATGTACCTATAATATTTGAATAGATAGACGATTAATAGTTATTCAGTTTACTTATTGCAATTTCATATCGACTCACTTATTTGGGACCAACATTTGGCATCAAGAGCCATGCTCGTTACAACATTCAAAACCTGAAAACCCCTAACGAGACAAGAAGGAAACAAAAACAGAAAGATATACGCTGAACTTTTGTTTCAGAAAAGAAAGACGCAACGTTCAAAACAAAGGGACGCTGCCTGGATAACTAGGACGCAAGGAAAGTAGTGCACGATCGTACTTGTGTGGAAATTGCAAACAAGAAGCCACCTAACGAAGTGGTGACTTGTTGTTTTTGTGTTGGTGTGATCTGTGTACGCGACAAGAACAAAAGAAACAAGAAATATTTGTTGCATAAACTCTTGTTGGCAACTAATATCACACAACAAAAATCAGGAGACCTATTTGTTGCTATCTATCGCAACAAAGTTGGAAGAGAAAAGACGTCAAAGAAAAATAGAAGACCCACTGTTGCTATAACGCAACACGTTGGAAGAGAAAAAGGAAGTTGCTTGGTTTAAAAGAAGGTATACCGATTGAGAAAACAATCACGGATTGTTTTGGAGAAGACGCTAGCAATACAAGGACAACAACAAAGATAAAAACAATCTGATCAATTGTTTTGGAAAATACCGAGAGGTATTTTTGTTGTGGAACATACGGTGTGGAACAAAAGAAAGGAAGTATTGTGGAACGCGGACAAGCAACGAGGACAACAAGGAATTAAGCAAAACGCTCTCCTTGTTTGAAAAATACTACCGTCGTAGTAGTAGAAGAGAAAACAAGCAATCCGCCTGTTTTAGAATAAAATACCGAGAGGTATTTTGGAGACTTTGTGTTCACGAAGACGTTGAAATAAAAAACAACGAACAACAAACCTTGTTGTTTGTACCGAGAGAACTTAGTGTTCTTTTGGAAGAAACCCGAGACAAAGAAGGATCTAGTGCACGATATTTTTTCAAGTCGACACAAAGGAAGGAAAAAGGACAATGTGTGAACAAGGGAAAGAAAAGACGCGGTTGGTATAATACTCAAGTACCGACACAAAAGGGAATACGCTCGTGTTTAACACAACAACGAGGTCACAAAATTCAAACTTTGGATTTCATTTCACATTTGTATAGTATAGATACTTATTTTATACTATTAGGAAATCCCGAGAACTATATATTGATCCCGTACTATTAGGATTCCCGGATAACTATTTTCTGTTCCCGTAGTATTAAGCAATACTACACTAGTTAGAATTTCCCATACGATTAGAAAGTGAAGATTATAATCACTATTGAAATGGCCGGTGACGATGCTAACACAACACCAAAACCCGTAACACCTATTGCACAATACCAATGCCCTAAACTCAAAACCACAAACTACACAGTTTGGACTATACAAATTAAGGTTACACTAGAAGCACAAGGTTTATGGGAAGCAATAGAACCTAAGGAAAGCACGCAAGTAGATGATAAGAAGGATAAGGCAACATTAGCTTTCCTATATCATGCATTAACCGAAGATGTAATCTTACAAGTATCAAGTTGTAAAACTGCAAAGGAATTATGGGAATCGTTAAAGTTGAGACACGTTGGAGAAGAGAAAGTGCAACAAGCACGGTTACAATCATTGATGATTGCATTTCAGACCCTTCAAATGAAGGAAGATGATACGGTGGATGCATTTACGGCCAAACTAAATGGCTACGCAACGAAGGCTAAAGAATTAGGAAACGCTTTGGATGAATAACTTTTAGTACGAAAACTATTAGATTCCACACCAGATAGGTTCATTCAAATAGTAGCATCCATAGAACAGACAAATGATCTCGATGATATTTCTCTAGATGAGATCATTGGAAAACTTAAGGCATTCGAGGAAAGAATAAAACTCCGTAAGGGAGGTGTTAATACAAATAAGCCGTAAAAACGTTTATTTATACTTTATGATCTTCTAATGTTTTGTCGATAACAAACGTAAAATCATTTTAACGAAACAAATAAAATACGTAAATGGTTTGAGCCAATAGTTTTCTAACACACTTACGTTTTCACATAAAACACTAAAACAAGTATAAGTGATTTTATGATTTAATTATACATATGTACAACAACTAGTGTTTACATATTGGGCAAATATATACATAACTAGTATATATTATAATGGGTAAAAACTACAACCCATAGAACATATCCATAACCCATGGTATTGACCCATACCCATTTTACTAGATGCATTGCACCCATTAGGTACATTGTATCTAAAGAAATACCCATGGATCAACCCATAACCCATGACCCACGACCCACAACCAAAATACCCATGGGCTAAGAGGAGCGTCCCACGGATCCCTAGCATTACACTAGACGGATCCCTTGAGGGTGGGATCCGTGGAACAGTAGACATTTTCTCTCTATAAATAGTGAGCCATTTCTTCATTGTTTCTTATCCCTTTCTCACATACTTTCTCTTTGAGTTAAAAACTCTCTAACCCCAGATCCAAGTGATCTATGTATGTAGTTTTGTTTTTGTGTGATCCTCAAGGTTCCTCTTAAAGGCGAGATCACCACCTTTGAAGTCAAGCAATCTCAAGTCCATGAGTTGCCATGCTTCCTCATCATCAAGACTACTGAAGTTCTCTTGTTGATGGTTCTTTTCTTTCTCTTAAGAAGTGTAGTGTTGAAGACATTTGTGAAAGATGTCTCAAGTGTCAAGACGAAGACATTAGTGAAGGGTTTCGATCGTCCGTATTATAAGTACTTGTGAAGAGTGCTTAGAAGTCAAGACTAGAGGCATTAGTGAAGGGTGCCTAGAAGTCAAGACACAAGACATTAGTGAAGGGTGTCTTGAAGATCGAGTCGAAGGCATTAGTGAAAGGTGCCTAAGATGTACATTTGATATGGTGTGATTCGATGTATAAAATAGATTAGTATTGGGTCAAAGGATATTGTTCTCCTTATTGATATTATTATAAAGAGTATATCTCCTTTGGGGTTAGGTGATTGGTGTAGTGTTGGGTAGTAGTTCCTCCATTGTAATAGAACTCGGTATCTAGCCTAGTACCGGATAAAGGGTAGGCGACGTTGTGATAGGACTGGTTCTCCTTGGTGAAAAGGACCCGGTATCTAGCCTTGTACCGGATAAAGTGTAGGCAACGTTGTGAAGGTTTCTCCACCATAAGGATTCGGTGTTGTGTAGTGATTACGAACTCTCGAGTAGGTGACTCGGGGAGTGGAGTAGGGCAAGGAAGGTGTCCTTGTAGCCGAACCACTATAAATACTCGCGTTGTGGTTTTGTGCTTCTTACTCTTTATCTTTTCATTACATATTTATATTTCTATATGTTTGTTTATCAACATCCAACACACAACCAAATAGATTGACATAAGTCGATCTAAATAGTTTAAAACGAGTTTTAAATGGTAAAACTATTCAACCCCCCTTCTAGTTTTCCACAATTGGTATCAGAGCTTCGTTACCAAGTTTCTTAAAGTATATTGTACTTTACAACCTTGATACGATTCGTGGTTAATTGAAAACTACAAAGAAGGTTTTTCATAAAAACAAACACCATATCTTTTAAAACTCTTTGTTTGGATGTTGATTAGATGACATCATTTTTTTTAATTGCACTAATCTTCTTTGTCATGTTGCTTAGTTAAAGCTCATACCTACCAAGCCATAGGAATCGCTTGGTAACAAGAATACCTTCTCAAAAAAGGTATCTTAAACACAAAGGAGCCGGAACTGTCTACTGACATTTGTTGTGTAATTTGTAAAGACATTCCTAAGTGCATTAGAGGTACGACTTTCCACTTATCTTTAAATAACATTAGCTTGATAAATACGTATGCTTACATAGGTATTTATATGATTATCTTTTGTGCATATTCACGTATTACATGTAGCTTCATTAGGAAGCCTTTCTCACATACGTGTTACTTTTTCGTCTAAAGTCGTTGTTTATAAAATTTGTGTTTTATTTCATTTAATCCAAAAATCATATCATTCTAATAATAAAACAAAACACAAATCTCAAAAATTCCTCCTTCCCCATAAAAACCCCTCCGTCATCCACTCTATCAAATCCCCACTTTTTCAAATCTTCCACTTTCAAAAATTACCTCTCATTCAAAACTTCATCTTCCTCTTCATCTCATCTCATCTCAAACCAAGAAGGTTCGTCATCAACATGGTTTACATCGCCCTCGTACTCATCGCCTTAACGCTCATCGCTCTCGTGTTTCTTATGATGAAGTTTTCATACGGAGACATATACTTTGTATTGTTAATCTACATTGGGGTTATATACCCAATCCTTTATATCATTCTTAGCATTGAAATGAAATATTACTAATATTCTAGTTTATCTAGTTTATTATCTTAATCTGTTTTTTTTCATTTCCTTTGATTTATATCTTTCGTATCTTTTCATGATACATTAGAAACCATTAATGCATGCTAAAAGAAAATGTAGGCTAACACACATATCTTGGTATAAAACTATAAAAATTATGTTTTTATCAAAAATCTGCTTCTGTTACTACAGATCCACGGATCCCTGTAGGTATACTAGCCGGATCCCTGATATAAGGGAACCGTGGGAACCGTCCTACTGGATAACAGATTTTCCATGCAAAATAAAAATCACTTTCTTCCTAAAAAGAAATGTTCTACTAGAATGAAAAACATTAAGTGAGTTAAATGTCATTGTTAATAAACATCTTGTAAAAACGTTAGGTAATCATTGTTTTACCCGTTATATGTCACATCCTATTAACTTCTCTTTCATATAGGTTTCGCTATGTCACATGAATATGAGTTTGATTTTTCACTCACTAGCGTCTACACTCCTAACATCTCCCTTGAGCCCAACACACCTGGCAATCATGTTCGTGGGTTCAATAATCTCGAAACCCGTCACTTCCACGAAGGACGTATTGTCGACACCCCTCTACAATTCGAAGAATGTATCAATACTTCCTTCCGAGCCATAGGACTAGAATGTCTTCTCGAAATTAACGAGAAAATATGTCCAAGGTTTATATTGGAATTCTTCCGTCAAGTTGAACTCATTCGTAACGAGGATCGCTCTCTATCTCTTTGGTTTTGGATCAAAAACCAAAAGTTTGTTTTAACCCTTGGGCAATTTGCTCACATCCTCCAGATTCCAAATCATGGACAATGTGCCTTCACTGAAGATTGGTCTCTTGATTCTCTCTTCAACTTTCGTGAAGAAAATAGTCCATATTGTTCACACATACCTTCCCCGGAAGACTTGAATCGCATAATATGCAAACCCCATTACTCTGATCCAAACATTATCCATACACAGGATATCCGAGAAGAGTGCAAGCCTCTTGCACTCATCCTACGTGAAAATGTTTGGAGCCTTAGGGGAAATCGAGAAATCCTTCCCGCTTGTTGTGCTCACATAATGTATTGTTTGCTAACACAACAACCATACAATCTCGCCTACTTCTTCACAAGGCGAATTGTAAATCTTCAAGGCTCCAAGAATAAACTCATCCCTTATGGAATGTTCACGCACCTTTATCATAACATCATGTACTTTCATCCTCAATTTCAAAGTCAGTTGTATGTACTTGTGAACAAGATGATGGAACCTCTAAACGCATCTCTCATGAAGACTTTTTTCATTCCTGAATCGGCAAACACTCATCAACCATTTGATGACCCATCTAGCAAAAACGCTCAAGGAACTTAGTATTCTTTCTAAATAGGTTCAATCCTTAGTATCTATGCTTTATCAATGTAATCCAATTTCTTTCATGAAATAAAACATCTTACATTTGATATCTTAGTGTTAGAACCTCTTAAACTAACCTTGAAATATGATGCATTGTCAAAATCATTGCATACCTTTTGTAAAGGTTCTGCTTAGCAGATAGACGGATTCCAAAGTTTGTGCTAGACGGATCCCTACTCTTAGGGAACCGTGGGATCCGGCAAACAGAAAATGCAATTGAAATCATTGTATTTTAAACATGTATTTAGATCACTTCACACTAAACTAGACATAGTGCCTTAAGGCAAATTGAGTCCTTATCAAGTTAAGTAGATTTTTCGTACTCACACATAACTCATTTAGATCACACTCGAAACACCCGTAGAACTATCGTCTCACCAAAACTCATTACTCTTCCGCTCTTATACTCATACATGATCCCTCACATTTTAAAACATCTAGCTTTGGAAATCTCTCAAAACTAATCATCCTTACCTCAAAATTGGTCGAAATTGATCAAATTCTAGTTTTTCCATTTTAAACTCCTAGGATATCCTCCAAAACATTATCCTAAGTTACTATCTGATCTCTAGGATCATTTAGTTCCATTTGACACTCTCAAGTGTCATCTTTGGTCACTCATTGGTACTTTTAAAAGGTTCCAACTTCTTCCATAAAAGGCAATCATTAGCTACATCACTCATTACCCTTAATTATTTAAGTACCTCTTCATTTAAGACACTTAGATGGACTGAAACACTCAAGAAGAAATAGGCATTAGATCTTACAAACATCATTGTTATCCTTTCTTAGCTGCTGAGAGACGGATCCCTCATTGAAGGGAACCGTGGGATCCGTTCGAAAGATTTTTGTCAACTCTAGCTAAAACAATCATTTCAAGCTCATCTTACTAACTTTAACACTCCATCTCTTCTTAAATAAGTTCCTAGATCAGTACAACTCTGAAGTTGACTCTTGTGCATGCTAATCATCACATTCCAATGAATTTTAGTGGCTTAAGTCTTGAATGCACTTGCCAAATCCCTTGCTTTATAAACCACATTGTTAGGACTCCTAAAGTCATCATCTTCATCCTTATTTTCAGCACTTAGAAATCTTTACAAACCTCTTGAAATCATCTCATCACGAGGAAAGCTCCAAGTAGTAACTCATCCACCAAAGAACCACCCAAGGAAATTGCTCGTATTATATGCGAAATTTCTTCAACTGAATCATCTCTGGTCAAATCCACAAATGCAAGGATTTCTCCTCCACCAACTCAACTAATCAAACCAATCCTTAAAAGAATAGTTCTCACAAAACTACCTATGCCAAGCACCACCATACCTCCTAAACCAAACAATCCCATTTCCACTAAACCATCACCATTGGTGCCTAGAGCTATCTCATTCACGACTCCACTCTCATCACCACACCTCTATAATCTAGAGGATTTGCCTCCTAGGCCGTCTCATCCTCTACCACCGGCAACATTCTCCTCATTAGGAGGAATAATGGTACAAAATCAAGGTGTTGATTCAACACTAGCTCCGGCTTCCTTTTCGCCGTCACCATCAAATAATCCCATTTGGATTATGAGAAATTATCAAAGTTAACCACCCGACCACATGGAAGTTGACACTTCTCTACCACCACCATCATTCTTGGTCGAGCTATCTTCAAATGCGCCCCCACCAATCCCTCCGTCGTTTGAGGCTCCCCAACTCGCTTCACTTGATCCTTCGCATCAAGCAATTTCCTTTCTTCCACCACCACTACCTAGCCATGATAAAGATTGTTATCATTGTCAACATGTTGAAAGTTTGATACATGAAGTGCGGGAAGATCAACGTTTCATGTTCTATCACCTCCTCGAACGTTTTGACGAGATTAAACCTAAACAAACTTGAGCTAGAGGATTTTAGTGGTGTCCTAGTGTCAAGCGTTACTTAGATAAGTCTAGTAATTCCAAATCATGTATCGTTCATTTTCTTAGTTTTTAGAGTCATTTATATCATATCTCTGGTTTTACTAAATGAAATTACATGATACTTGCTATATCTCTGAGTATATGATTATATTGTATAAAACATATCTCACTTTGATGTTAACATTATTTGTTATATCACCATTGCTGATTCTTGTCATCAGACAGACGGATCCCTGTAATTTGCCTTGACGGATCCCTACAAGGAGGGAACCATGGGATCCGTGCAACAGAAAACTATTTTTTCTAACTTGAGTCATGTTTGCAGAAAATTATGCATTATACTTGCTTTCTAACTTTTGTTTTGTAGTTATTCAAATTACACATGAAGACTTTGACACCCTAAAGCTAGGGGAGCTTTGTGTCAAAGCAATACATTACAAAATCACTTGCAATATTATGATTACATTTCATGACGCCTGATAACGCTACACGCGTCGTTCGGGGTCAAGGAAACTTCCTTTTCTTCGAGCAAGTTTTATAACACCCTAGGCAGTGAACCTAATCGTTGTAGTGTAGTAATTAGGGTAAGCCAAGGGTATTGATATCGTTCTCTAGGGGAATAGGAATGCTAGTAAGGAGTTACTACGCTAAGGTTAAGGTTGAGGAAGATTATTTTTTTATTTTTATATTTTATGAAATGGAAAGGTACGAATCTCGGGTATTGGATTGGGGGGGGGTTCGTATTTCTACCGATTACTCTACTATTATCTAATTATCTAAACTAAGGTTGTGGGAGTCTATGTCTAATTAATGTGTGCTCGTATGATAGTTTAAAGATGTGTTTACTTAGGTTGTACTACTCCTTAATTATGTCCTATTAATGGTTGAGTTGTCACGTCCTTATTCTTAGTTGCGTTGTGTGTCTAAAGTTGTAGGGTATGCGTTTCTCCCTAACTCTTTGAACTTACCAAAGGGTCTCGTCTACAAAACCCACTAGGGATAATAAACTCTTACTCTAAGGCACTCTTTGGATGGTTTAGCTTACAACTACTCAGGTAATTATATTCTAAGGTTCACAAAGATGAATCAAGCATTAAGTACACAACGAATGACCTATCGCATTACTAGATCATTAATCAACTAAGATAAGAAACAACCAATCAATATTCAATAATTAAGTTTCATACTTCCTAAGCAAACACACAAATAAATTAGCCGGACATGGAGAACATGCAAGCATACACACAAATAATCAAATACATAATTGAATTAATGAAGTAAATACTTATCTTGATGTAAGATAGGGTTTAAAACCCTAAAATACTGTACAAGACACCTTAGGTTCGGTTTTAGGTTTTCACTCCAAAAAGACTCTCTTTAAAACTGAAAAATTCGGATTCTATATATAAGATTACATATGCGACGGCGTCACCTTATGTTTCGTGACGCCGTCGTGTCGCCGTCATTAGGGTTTCGTCTTGGCCACGTTAACCTTGCGACGGCGTCACCTTATGTCCGTGACGCCGTCCTCTTCAGCTTCTGACGTCGTCTGGATTGCATCTAGGCCGTCTGAGTAGCGACGGCCTACTCTTTTACAACTGGACGTCGTCACTTGAAAATACGAGTTTTGGGTTCTGAACCGTCACAAAAATCCTCGGACGGCGTCGCAATTAGCACCTGACGCCGTCGCCTTCTATTTTCAGCAGTTGTGAGTGTCTCGATTTTGACTTTGGCCATTTTCTTCATATATTCGCGCCTTTTCGTCCAAATAAGTGCCATTCCAGCATTTTGCCTTCAAGAGACCTAAAAAGTGAAAAGGAACGATATTAAGCAATAACGGATACAAAAGTGATCAAATAAGGACTTAAACGACCCCTCAAAATGGTACCTTTTAAAACCTTATCAAATATCCCTACACTTGTTATTTCCTTGTCCTCAAGCAAATGTGCTTTTAACCAATTAATTTATAAGTTAGGGGTCATGAAGCATTAATTCAAAATGGTCCACAACACATATAAGCCCCGCAAAAGTCATAAAAAGCACGGAAATTACATACTAGCACCTCACATGGGGTGTTTGGATACTCACATCTCTCTCGGGTGTATACATGAAATATAACGAATAGGAAATGGAAGATAAACACTCATTAACCGGTCCTAGTACAAAGATTACCATAGGCTTGAGAATAGATCAAACCTCCATCGCTTTGGCGTAAGCACCTAGGAAAGACTATCAAAGAGGTCTTTTAAAGGGTTGTAATGTTAGGCTTACGGTAGGGAAACAAGGGTTTGGTGGGATAGGCTATTTAGTGGTGGGAAGTCAAAAATCTCTATGTTAAATGCATATGAAGAATGGCGTTGCTAAGCCAAGACTCGACACTCTAAAACTCTAGGTAACGGAAATAAACAAACATAACTTTAAAGGATAGATGTAGGATGGTAGCCCGTATGTTTTTTTTTTTTTTTTTTTTTTTTTTTTTTTTTTTTTTACACTCTATATTTTTTTCTCTTTTTCTATTTTTTTTTCGATTTTTTTTTTTTTCATACACTTTTACTCTACCATCCTCTACGATAACATCAAAATACTAGAGATTTATAGGCATATCCCTACACTTGAGTTTTTATTACTCTAACACTAATTTGACCCGATTTGAAAAGATCAAAACACTTGGGGTACATTATTATGCAAACAAAGGGAATTTGAATTTAACGTTCCCTTCCTGTCATTTCATAAACTTTAACTTTTTCCATGAATCCCAATCGTCCCAAAACTGTATACAAAGGATATGACTCGACTTAGCAACTTATGCAAGCAACTACATAATTGAACTAAGGGTTTAGGGTGATAACAAACATTTGCACTAAAAATGAGTGCATAAGGGGTAGGCTAAGGCGATTTGGGTGTATATTTGGGGGTGGGGTGTAAACAAATTCTCTTCATTGATATTCCGGAAAAACCGAAACATCACGAGAACCGCGAAAAGGATAGGCTCTGAGGGGTTAACTAGGGGTATCGTGTACTAAAGATGAGTACAACGCAAAAGGTGTGGGGGAATTACTCAACCGATATGGAAGAAGTAATTATATTACGGGTATCAAACAAGGGTTATCCTAGTGCCTCTTATCATTTAGTTATTCCTAACTACACAAGTGTAGTCTCACTTGCGATCTCGGAATGCATCACAAAACAAGTTCTAGAATCTAATATACTACCGGTTCACACTCTAAGCATTGAAGATGAATGCTTTAATTCCTACTAATCTAAGGGCGATCCTCACATTTTGGTGGAATTTGGGTGGTAAAGGGTTTTTGTGCTAGTCATGCAACTTCCTATCCATGAGACGCTTTTGTTAAGACTAATGGCCCACTCCTATATGTCATAAAAAATTTTAAATTTGGTGCCAAAATTACCCTAACCGACATTTCCTCATGGTTTATTACACAATCACAATTGGACAAAGCAAATAGTCAAGGATAAGCATAGTTTCAAAGTTCCCGTTTTATTTTCCCTCCCTACACTTAAACTGAACATTGTCCCCAATGTTCCCCGAAAGTATCAAAGTTATGATAAAAGAAGGTAATCAAAAATGAAAGAAACTAGTACTCCCCTGATTAGCTCGGTAGGATCCGTGTAAAGTGGTGGTTAAATCCTTTTCAAGAAGAATTATTGCGTGAAAAGCTCCTTCCAATCTTATGTAACTTCTTCTTGACAAACTAAACCTGCACACTTGAAGAAAACAAACGAAACCTTCGCGTAAAATCGGCGGTAATAGTATATATAAGACTCGATTTAAACTAGGATATAATGCTTGTGGAATGGATGTTTACAGAATTTCTAAGAAAATTAAGACCTGGAAAATTCCAAAAATTTATAAGTAGCTCAGAAAACGAGAAAAAAGTAATCTGATGTTTTTACTCCTTCCTGACGCCGTCAGGTTGCAATCCTAACGCCGTCAGGTTATCCTGACAAAAACTGGTCTGCGATTTTCTGGAAAAAATTCTGGAAAATTTACATCTTTAGAATCTGGAAAAATTTCTGCAAAACATCCATTATGACTCGATACAAGCATTTGACTCGAACAAACAAACATAAATATCTTTTAGTTAATTGTTATTCTCATGTTTACGTTTCTTTTGAAAACGTGTGTAATCCTCCCTACACTTATCCTTTATGTAAAATACCTTTATATGCAATTAAGACGAGGTTAAAAACAAAATAAAGCATTTTTACAAATTTAAACATGAGGATAAACAATTAATAAAAGATATATGACACTAACAAGCAAACAATTAAGCATGGGTTGTCTCCCATGAAGCGCTTTTCTTTATTAAAGAGTCTTGTAGCTAGACTCATAGTCGTGCTCCTACGTTTTCTCATTACCGCCCTCTTGACGGTCTCTAATGGGGGATTCCATGTTGTAGAAGTGCCCTAAAATGCACTTTTCTAAGAGTTCATCCTCTCCCCAATCGGTCCTATATTCCGGTCCTAGGCTCAAGCAATCCTTATAGAATCCGAAAATCTTAGCCATAACATAATCAACACCTTTTTCCCTATCCTCATCATTCCTATAATAGACCGACAGTTTAAGTTCCTTTTCATCATTAGAGAGTGATGAAAACTTCTCAATCTTAAACGGCATTTGGTAAGCTATGTCATCGGTCTCATTCTTGAATCGCACTACTCCTAACGAGGGGTCATAGGTCATCCCGGTGCTTTCTATGAAAGGTTTTCCTAGAATAACATTGGACAAGCTAGGGTCTATGGCCATGCTAATATCATCCACAATTATGAAGTCCGTAGGAAACGCGAAACTACCTACATAAACGGGAAATCCCTTAATTCTTTCGAGAAAATTGCAACTAACATTAGGATCATTGGGGTCTTGCCTAGTTGGAATAGGCTTCTTCAATATCCAATTGTAGTAGGTGCTAGTCATTATGTTGATTGGGGACTTGCGATCAATGTAGGCTTTTGCCACAAAAATGTGTCCTATGAAACATGGTATGTTAAGATTCCAAGGGTTCCCAAACTTGATTCGAGGACTTTTCCTAACATACATGTGACGAAGGTCATGCACTAAGTGAGGGTGGTGAGATAGTTCTTCTTCCGTAGGAAATTTGTTGAAATAGTCAATGTCTACTTCATCTACTTCCTCGGGTGTTTCATCATCCACAAGTGTATAGTCCTCTTCGTCATTTGTTTCATTAGGTTCAACTAAGGCGATGGTATTGACGAATTGGACATGCTTAGTTAGCTTGCTTGGATCCTTAATCTCTATACCTGAAGGCTCGGGAGTTGAGATAGCACTAACCTTCTTATCACTATTAGTTATGGCTTTCAAAAGGTTGTCTATTTTCCTATCCATCTCGGCTTGTTGATGGTTAAAGCGGTCCGAGAGCTTAGCCATTTGGGTTTCTTGGGATGCAACTAGGTTTTGCAACATCCCTTCGACGTTTTGTTGGTTAGGACCGTTAGGTGGGGGCCATGAGAAATCATTGGAGGTGAATTCTTTGGTTTGTCCCCAGTAGAAGTCGGCTTGCCTTTCCATGCCTCTCGGGTTTCATTGAAATTCCTAGGTCCGGGTATTGTAGGGAATCTTCCTCCCGTTCCATTAATACGTGAGGATGCGTAGTCAACGGAAGCATGTTCGGGGGATCGAGTGCTAGTGCGCGTGTTATGAGGATCACAAAACGGCTCACACGAGGAAGAAACTTTGTTCACAAGGTGTGAAGATTTAGGATTTTCGTAGGAGCTCATTAGGAATTTAACTTGATCTTCAAGTTCGATCATCCTACGGTCGGAAGGAGGCAAGGAGATTGCCTTAACGGTTTTGGGCAGCTCACGGGGGTCATCCCAACTTTCGTTGTCATAGAGGGCGAGGTCCTCTATTATACCCCATGATTCTTCTGCGGTGAGATCACTAAGTTTTCCACCGGCCGCTTGGTCAATGGATCGCTTAGTGGGGAAGTTGACATGATCATAAAAGATTTGGACTTGGAGCCAAAGATCAATGCCGTGATGAGTGACTTTATGAAGTAAGTCCTTGAATCGGGTCCATGCTTCGTAGAGAGATTCACCTTGACGTCGTTGGAACATCAAGATGTCATTCCTAAGCTTAGTTGTTCTCCCCGGTGGGAAAAATTGAGCAAGGAAGCGAGAGGTAAGATCATCCCAACTTGAGATGGAGCCGGCGGGAAGTCGCTCAAGCCAATTACTAGCTTGGTCCCGTAGAGAGAATTGGAAGAGACGCAGGCGCGTGGTCTCCCGAGTAGTAGCATCAAGGTCGATGGAATCGACAATTTTGAGGAAATCCCTCAGATGCTGATTTGGATCTTCGGAACGAAGTCCATGGAATGCACATCCGTTTTGCACCAACCGGATGGTGTCGGATCGCAGGGCCGTAGTTTGGGCTTGGTCGGGAAGCTCAATGGTGTTCCTATAGCCTAGGTGGCTTGGTCTTGAGTATTCACCAAGAGTACGGGCTCTTGGCGGGTCATTTGGTGGTGGGTTGATGAGTGGTGGTTGGTTATCACATTCCATGATGAAAAGTGATGGGTGTTACGAACAAAAGGTCACGAAGAAGGGGGATAGACTAAGAGAAAGCTAAAAATGAGAAAAAAATTTACTTGATAGGAATCAAGCAAAGAACCTAAACGAGGTGGACTACTAACTAGCTATTCTATTCCCCGGCAGCGGCGCCAAAAACTTGATAACGCTACACGCGTCGTTCGGGGTCAAGGAAACTTCCTTTTCTTCGAGCAAGTTTTATAACACCCTAGGCAGTGAACCTAAACGTTGTAGTGTAGTAATTAGGGTAAGCCATGGGTATTGATATCGTTCTCTAGGGGAATAGGAATGCTAGTAAGGAGTTACTACGCTAAGGTTAAGGTTGAGGAAGATTATTTTTTTTATTTTTATATTTTATGAAATGGAAAGGTACGAATCTCGGGTATTGGATTGGGGGGGGGTTGGTATTTCTACCAATTACTCTACTATTATCTAATTATCTAAACTAAGGTTGTGGGAGTCTATGTCTAATTAATGTGTGCTCGTATGATAGTTTAAAGATGTGTTTACTTAGGTTGTACTACTCCTTAATTATCTCCTATTAATGGTTGAGTTGTCACGTCCTTATTCTTAGTTGCGTTGTGTGTCTAAAGTTGTAGGGTATGCGTTTCTCCCTAACTCTTTGAACTTACCAAAGGGTCTCGTCTACAAAACCCACTAGGGATAATAAACTCTTACTCTAAGGAACTCTTTGGATGGTTTAGCTTACAACTACTCAGGTAATTATATTCTAAGGTTCACAAAGATGAATCAAGCATTAAGTACACAACGAATGACCTATCGCATTACTAGATCATTAATCAACTAAGATAAGAAACAACCAATCAATATTCAATAATTAAGTTTCATACTTCCTAAGCAAACACACAAATAAATTAGCCGGACATGGAGAACATGCAAGCATACACACAAATAATCAAAGACATAATTGAATTAATGAAGTAAATACTTATCTTGATGTAAGATAGGGTTTAAAACCCTAAAATACTGTACAAGACACCTTAGGTTCGGTTTTAGGTTTTCACTCCAAAAAGACTCTCTTTAAAACTGAAAAATTCGGATTCTATATATAAGATTACATATGCGACGGCGTCACCTTATGTTTCGTGACGCCGTCGTGTCGCCGTCATTAGGGTTTCGTCTTGGCCACGTTAACCTTGCGACGGCGTCACCTTATGTCCGTGACGCCGTCCTCTTCAGCTTCTGACGTCGTCTGGATTGCATCTAGGCCGTCTGAGTAGCGACGGCCTACTCTTTTACAACTGGACGTCGTCACTTGAAAATACGAGTTTTGGGTTCTGAACCGTCACAAAAATCCTCGGACGGCGTCGCAATTAGCACCTGACGCCGTCGCCTTCTATTTTCAGCAGCTGTGAGTGTCTCGATTTTGACTTTGGCCATTTTCTTCATATATTCGCGCCTTTTCGTCCAAATAAGTGCCATTCCAGCATTTTGCCTTCAACAGACCTAAAAAGTGAAAAGGAACGATATTAAGCAATAACGGATACAAAAGTGATCAAATAAGGACTTAAACGACCCCTCAAAATGGTACCTTTTAAAACCTTATCAACGCCCCTTTGAAAAGTTGCAATCATCAAGGGGGAGCATATTCGTCGCATAGACGAAATCTTTTGCAAACTTAGTTGCAAATGAACTAGCTTAGTATTATTTTTACTTGACGCCCTCACATAGGGATGGACTCGTCAAGTGGGAGTTAAGACGAGATCTTTTCCTGTTACTTGCTCTATATTTTTTTCTTTCTTTTCTATTTTCACATTTTTTTCTTAAAACAATGTGTTGGTTTCTTTTCAAAGCATTTTTTGTTTTGACAAAAATAGGGAGAAGAAAGTAAAAACTACAAATTCAAACTTTTACGAATTTTAGCTTTTCCTTAAAATAATTTTATGTTTTGTCATCAACAAAAAGGGGAGATTGTTAATACAAATAAGCCGTAAAAACGTTTATTTATATTTTATGATCTTCTAATGTTTTGTCGATAACAAACATAAAATCATTTTAACGAAACAAATAAAATACGTAAATGGTTTGAGCCAATAGTTTTTTAACACACTTACGTTTTCACATAAAACACTAAAACAAGTATAAGTGATTTTATGATTTAATTATACATATGTACAACAACTAGTGTTTACATATTGGGCAAATATATATATAACTAGTATGTATTATAATGGGTAAAAACTACAACCCATAGAACATATCCATAACCCATGATATTGACCCATACCCATTTGACTATATGCATTGCACCCATTAGGTACATTGTATCTAAAGAAATACCCATGGATCAAGCCATAACCCATGACCCACGACCCACAACCAAAATACCCATGGGCAAAGAGGAGCGTCCCACGGATCCCTAGCATTACACTAGACGGATCCCTTGAGGGTGGGATCCGTGGAACAGTAGACATTTTCTCTCTATAAATAGTGAGCCATTTCTTCATTGTTTCTTACCCCTTTCTCACATACTTTCTCTTTGAGTTAAAAACTCTCTAACCTCAGATCCAAGTGATCTATGTATGTTGTTTTGTTTTTGTGTGATCCTCTATGTTCCTCTTAAAGGCGAGATCACCGCCTTTGAAGTCAAGCAAGCTCAAGTCCATGAGTTGCCATGCTTCCTCATCATCAAGACTACTGAAGTTCTCTTGTTGATGGTCCTTTTCTTTCTCTTAAGAAGTGTAGTGTTGAAGACATTTGTGAAAGATGTCTCAGGTGTCAAGACGAAGACATTAGTGAAAGGTGTCGATCGTCCGTATTATAAGCACTTGTGAAGAGTGCTTAGAAGTCAAGACTAGAGGCATTAGTGAAGGGTGCCTAGAAGTCAAGACACAAGACATTAGTGAAGGGTGTCTTGAAGATCGAGTCGAAGGCATTAGTAAAAGGTGCCTAAGATGTACATTCGATATGGTGTGATTCGATGTACAAGATAGATTAGTATTGGGTCAAAGGATATTGTTATTCTTATTGATATTATTATAAGGAGTAGATCTCCTTTGGGGTTAGGTGATTGGTGTAGTGTTGGGTAGTAGTTCCTCCATTGTAATGGAACTCGGTATCTAGCCTAGTATCGGATAAAGGGTAGGTGACGTTGTGATAGGATTGGTTCTCCTTGGTGAAAAGGACCCGGTATCTAGCCTTGTGCCTGTAACACCCCCAAAATCATTAAGTGACAGCGGAAGACTACTTGGGGTATTACTTAGAGGATCACAGTCATAAGTCATAGAAAACGACTCTAAAAGAGACGTTTTTAATAAAAGATTGTTACCATTTCATAAAACTCAATGTTTTGGATCACAAGAGAAAATACCACAAGTTTTGAAGTTACACAAAAGATAGTTCAAATGTTTGTAAAATGATAACTTTATTTAAAACACCACTTCCAGCATCACATCCCGTCCACTCCGTGCCTTCAAGATTTTCTTAGTTAGTACCTGAGATAAACATGCTTAAAAAGATCAACAAAATGTTAAGTGATATTCATAGGTTTAATAAATGGTTGAACACAAGTAAGAGATGATAATTGCTTCGAAGACAATTACCATAGAAAACATAGATTATTATTATGCACTAAGCTCATGACACCAGTACTAACTGCATACACCTAATTACTGGTGTAAGTAATAAAATTTCCCCCCAGATGAAATTGCCAATTCCATAGATAACCAAATATGGTGCGCCCCGGTTATTTCCGATAACCGAGTCGGGGTCGTCAATTCCCATAGTACTATCCACAATATTTGCGTTCACTCGCAAGTGATTAATGGTTCATGATGAAGGGGACTTTTGGCAGGCAACTTAGGCTATAATAATAATAATCAGGCAAGCATACCTTTTAAGAAAAGACTTGTGTTATAGTTTATAGCATGTATCTCCCTCGCGGGGGTTGAAAAACAAGTAAAAGCGAGGCTATGAACTCACCTTAGCAAATAGTATCTGAGTAGTGTAAAGATCAAGTAGTAGATGCACGAAGTACCGCCACGCGACCTATAATTAGTATAACCATACTTTAGTTTCTAGGTTTATATTCGACTCGATAATGTGTAATATATCAAAGTTTAAGTTGTTGATGCTTGTGTGACATTTATTTATATTATGGAACATTGGCTCATGAAAGTGCGGATACACGTAGAGGGTGGTAGGACATATTAAGTCGGGTAAGTAGCAAGGTAGTTGACGTCGTAAGGAGAACGTTTCATGCGCATAGCAGCATTTACAAATTATGAGGCGTCGTTTGGAAAAATATATATTTACATAAAAGTAGGTGAAATAAATATATGTTACTTTTAAAACGTGATTACTAAATCCTATACATAATTATTTTTAAGAAAATTGGCTTGGTTTCGTTTATATTTCTTATTATGTAGTTTTTGAAAATAGGACGTTATTGTAAAAATAACTTTTATAAGTATATATAAGTGTCAAAATCTTTGTTTTATTAATACCGGTTGTCGTAATTTAGTTTATAAGAATCGTCGTTTCAAAAATAGTTATTATTCTTTAACTATATAAAAATATAAGTTATGGTTTATTTTTAACAAAATATTTTGTCTATATATTCAAGATTTCAAAGTTTTAGTTTTTAAAATCTGGCTTAGTATTTTAACGAGTTTGGTTTTATTCGCGGGCTTGATATAGACGCGGTAAGTGGTAACGAAGAGGGGAAATGGATTTGGGATTGACGTGGGCTGAACGAGTGGCCAAGAAGACGGGTTATCTTCACAAGGAATGGGCCTTGGCAAAAGGGCTGAATCGAATGGAGAGTATGGGTTGTGGCCCAAACACAAATCTCACGGGTCAAATTTGGGTGACTAAAAGTGAATGGCTCGTCCTAGCAGTCGAGTAACTACTCGTACCCACGTTGAGTTTTTCAGTAGCAATGGGACGAGTATGATGGTACCTAGCCATGTATTTTCGACAGTGCAACAGTTTCGAACAAAAGACACCTTACTCGTGAGTCGAAGTCTCATGTCGAGAATTAAAAGGACAACACTAAGTATTATAATCCAAGCAAGGTGTCGCCAAGGGGTAGTCGAACATATATCTAGACTCTGTTTCAGTGGGATTCGAATCACGGGTAAAGAAAAGGGAAGAACCAAGAATGAAGCACATATAGGTTGAGTGCCTTGACGAAACCAAGGATGAGGCTAAACACATCATTGTGTCGAGCTAAACATGGTCTCGCCCCACACAATCCATTCGAGTAACTCCTATCCTAAATCAATAACCCACATACTTCCATATTTTTGAGCCAATGTAAATAATACGTACGGATTAAAAACTTTATTATCAAAATCATCAAACTACCCACTTTAACTAGTTCGACTAACAAAATTCCACAACTTGAATAATTTATTTCTTTTTCAGTACTTTCCACAAGCATAAATCAATGATAATAATTCTTCTTATAATTACAAAGAAAGAAATAAAAAAAAAGAAAGATACAATGGGATTTATGAAAACCTTATAGGAGAATACAAGTCGGTCCTCTTCCTCCGAATTGCCCAAGGATTCACACCAGTCGAACTAATCAAGAAGGAGACTGATTTTGTGGCTAAGTTGAAGGGAAAAATGGTGTGAACCTTGTGTCATTCGAAGGGTTTATATAGCAGACTTTAAGGAAGGTCAAGATGAGTCTTTTGATTTATGAAAACTTGTGTTGCCTAGCTTCAAGACAACTCCCTTTCCACTATCTTTTCTTTAGGAACTCTTGTGACTTCTCCCTGGGATATGAAGCCAAGATCGTGATGTGTCGACCATGGTGTTATCTTCTTTTTTGTTTGACTTTGCTAGGTGGTGATGCCTCTTTTCTCCTTATCATTAGGAAAGGTTTGATGATGGATTTCAAGGTAAGAAAGTATGGTTGAGGGTTTCCAGATGAAGATGAAGGGGGAGCGTGCGTTGGGAAGGGGAAAAGAGGATAACGACTTGTGTGAGGGGAGCAGAAAAAGAGGAGAGGTGAGGCGTGGGTTTTTGTAGCATAAGGGTAGGTTAGTTTAATTTTTATTTGTTAAATATTGTATGTATTATTTATTTTTAGGTATTTATTTGACATTAAGTGTATTTTGTTTCCCGCTGTTTATCTCGTAAACGTATAATTCCAAACGGAAAAAATATAATACTTATATTTTCGGTCACGTTTTAAATAAACTGACGCGATGGTATAATTTTCGATTTTATTAATTCGTTTTCATTATTCATGTTTTCTTTTATTATACTGGTACGCGTGCGGACTCGTAAGACAAGATAATTTCTTGTGAGACTGACTTAGCTATCAGTAAATATCGGCATGATTAAATAAGACTACTCGGAGATGCATAAATTTTTATGCAAGAAAAATGAAATGTACGCGCTAAAATGCTCAATTTAGATCAAGTAAATTTTGATAAACAATCTAGTTTATTGATATGAAGGTTAATGATAGTGAAATTTTACAGGTGGCTACAGTACCGGATAAAGTGTAGGCAACGTTGTGAAGGTTTCTCCACCATAAGGAGTCGGTGTTGTGTAGTGATTACGAACTCTCGAGTAGGTGACTCGGGGAGTGGAGTAGGGAAATGAAGGTGTCCTTGTAGCCGAACCACTATAAATACTCACGTTGTGGTTTTGTACTTCTTACTCTTTATCTTTTCATTACACATTTATATTTCTATATGTTTGTTTATCAACATCCAACACACAACCAAATAGATTGACATAAGTCGATCTAAATAGTTTAAAACGAGTTTTAATTGGTAAAACTATTCAACCCCCTCTTCTAGTTTTCCACAGAAGGACAAGTAGAAAGCCAGGATAACTTATTATTCGCACAAGGCGAACACTATAAGAAAGGAAAACGTTTTTACAAACGCGGTGGTAGATTAAACTACTCACGAGGAAACTGGTAGAATAAGGGAAATGTTAGTTATTGGTTTTCATAAACACATAACATACACTAGTATGGATCGAATGAGATAGAGAGTTTAGAGAGAGAAAGTAGAATGGGATCCTTTCTAGAGAGAGAAAGTAAAAAAAAGAAAGAAGGTTAGATTGAGTGAAAGGTCCAACCCTCTACCTTGGGAGGTAAAGGGTATTTATAGTTACATAATACACGTCCTCCTTCGGACTGTGGATCAGGCATACAGTGGGTAAAGACCTGTCCTTCCTCTACGGTGTTGCACTAAACTAAATAACTAACTAAAATAACTAGTAAATAACGTAATGTCTACGAGCTAAC
This sequence comes from Chrysanthemum seticuspe, assembly GCA_019973895.1. NCBI lineage: Eukaryota > Viridiplantae > Streptophyta > Magnoliopsida > Asterales > Asteraceae > Chrysanthemum > Chrysanthemum seticuspe. Next base: position 120,265,664 of record BPTQ01000005.1, read on the forward strand.
ATATGCTAGACTAGAGTTGGGGTGACCGACTCTTTAACATGGATTTTCTAAATCCTAACAATCCTCCCCCTAAGGGAGGTCACCCCATGAAATACATTTTGTATCCTAGCATTCTATTCTTGACTTCGTTCTTGAGCTCGTAGACTTCAATTCTTCAAATTTTGCAATATTTGTGCTTTAGCAGTGATTTCTTCAAAGTCCGAATGCTTTGTACTTTTAGTGGAGGTCTTTTGCTGATCCACATTTGGTGATTCTTTTAGCCAGGTTAGAGAACATTAGCCACAGCAAATCTCCAGATCATCCTTTTGATGTATTGCCATGATGTGAAGTTGTGACCTTCGGACCGACATGCTCACATTTTGGATCATGATATCTTCTCATCAGAGTAGCGGAAGCTTTTTGTTGGTTCGTGATATTTGTATCAGAGTAGCAGAAGCATGTATTGAAAATATCAAAGCCAGTTGATGAAGATATGCACTTATCATGATTTCTTTAGATTGTGAGTGCGATGTGTGAGCATGCGGCAATGGATTGACTCCTCAATTCTGATCAGCTACAAACGTCAGGAGAACCTGCAGACAACAGTTAGCAATAAAACGCACGAAAGTGTCTTTCATCACTTTCATTGAATTGAGGTGAACGACCCACGGTTCCCCGTTGATCAGTACAAGTACTACCTGTGATCAGGTATAATTCCGAAGAATCTCCTTGACAGGGTTTCGCAGCAAATCAAGCCGTTCTCAAACCGGAACGTCTCAAAGAAGACAGCACGGAGTGAGTGAACCAGTGAATTGAGATTCACTGATTGATAATATATTGATTTGAAAAACAATCGCGTATTGCTTAACAGAAAGAGTTTTGCAATACGACGAAGGTTTTATGAGAAAGATCAATTTTCAATCATAAATACCTTTTAAATTTTGAAACATTAATACACAGTCGAAGTGCTAGAGAAAAGAATTGTTGAGCACCACGACCGGTTTTTCAAAGGTATCCGTCAATCCATTTCCTGGACCAAGGTTGAATCAAGATTGAATCGCCCCATCGTTTCTATCCAGTTGTCACAAGCTTGATCTTATAAAAGATCTCACATGTCGCCCACCAAGAGCTTGTTTGATGTTGGCTCTAGAAGGATTTCCATCTTCATCGTGAATATTTATCATATCACTCGGATGTTCTGGCAATACCACAAGGATAATGCGTAGGACTCTCAATATATACTTACTTTCCACATTGTGTGAAACAACAAGTCTTCATTATTTTTGTATCCTAATGAGATATTGTGGATGATCTCTTGGCTCTAGACTCAATAGTGCACATTTGGTTTCCTATGCCGGAGACGAGGGGGAGGGTCTCCTTCTTAAATATCAACAATGTCTAAGAGAAAGTCGATAGATTATGTAGGTTCCTCGTGAGAATGAAACAAGTACTTTTAAGAGGAACTTGAGTAGCTTGGGAAGTTGTAGTGCAGTGCGTCACTGGGTCCATGACGTCTTGTCTTCAATACCAGTGTTACCTTAGTAAACACCAGTAGCATATGTATTAAACCCGGTTTCTGCCCTAAGGTTGAATTAATGGAGGGTTATTTCTTTTCATCCTTTTCACATTCAATTCTTTTTCATTCTTCAACCCCTTCAGTGCTTACCGAGACTTCATAACTAGAACCTTGTTGGGTTTATTCCTGTACTGGCTCTGTCTTAGTCCGCACTCTTCCCGTGTTCTCATTTTTCTCCTTTTTTCATCATACCTAGGACTTCTACACTATCTAGTGGATTGTCCCTGGGTAGATCCCTCCGGTTCTGGCGGGATCGTGGGAACTAATACCTAACCTTACCATTGTTATAACACCATGCATAAAGTAAAATGGTCGGTCCTTTGGTATATTTCTTTCCTTCATGAAACCAATTGAAAAATCATTTGGAAAAATCAATCAAGGTACTTGTGATATAAATATCAAAACATTGTGTACCTTAATTGTTTTTGATCATTTTAGAAATGCTCCCCCTCAACATGTGCGTATGATTTTGAAATTGTTTAGCACATGGAGGCAAGAGTTCTTTTGAACTAATTTCTTGATCACAATTTCCGTGGAAAAGGCCATTTGATTTTCTTGGTAGTTTCTCCCCCTCAAAATGTGCATTGGTTATTTGAAATCATTTTACACATAGAGGAAAAAGGTTTTTGAAGTACTTCCACGATTGCCAATAGAAACCATTCGCTCCCCCTCAATATGTGCATCGATATACGAAAGAGTTTAGCAAATATTAGAGAGAACTTGCACTTTGAATCAAAATGATCATCTTTTATCAGATTTCATATTTAAATCACGTTTTCTCCCCCGATAAAAAATATCAAACCCTTTGAAATTTTGGATCCCAAGTGATTTAAATAGTTTTAGAAGACTTGGGAGAAAATATGCCTGGTTTAAATTCTCTTCTGGTTTTTGGTTAAATGCTCCTCCTCAACATGTGCATATGTATTTGAAATCGTTTAGCACTTGAAGGAAGGAGTGATTTTGAAACAATCACCCTTTAAAACCGATTTGAGATTTAAATCACGATCTCTCCCCCGATCAAAAATTTCAAACCATTTGAGATTTGTGATCCCAATTGATTTAAATCATTAAGAAAAGTTTGGGGAAAGACGTGGCAAGATTTAATTTTTGAAAAATGACTGAACTTGACCAATTCAAGACATTAAAGATTGTTAGTGTCAGGTATGATGTTTTTAAGAGATCTTTAAGTAAAATAAAACAATTTCACAATCAAACAAGAACAGAAAAAATTTCATTTTGAAAGATCTTTGAGTTTTAAGGAAAAACATACCATGACATAACATTAAATCTTTAGATCACCACTTTATTACGTACAAACCGGACTTTTATGAAGAAATATCGTTTGAAAATACTTAAGTTTGAAATCACTCACCCCCCTCAATCAATGACCGTAGTCGTTGATTGAGTGACTTATGTTTAAAAATGAAGTCCGGTTGATTTCCAAAGTTTGAGTTCAATTTATTTTCAAAACAATATTTTTCCCATTTTCAAAAGAATTTTATCAAATTTGTTGAAAAATGGTATTATTCACTACTTATCCTGCACAAAGATACGTTAGGTGGAGAGAATCACAAGCTGCTTTTGTTGTTGCTGAGAGGATGAAAGAAAACCTTCTGCTGATGCAGTGATATCGCTGAAGTTGCATCTATCGTGCCAACTATCCATGGAGAGATCAAATTAAGCTCCGTTTCTTCTTTTGTCGACTCAAGAAATAGTTACCCTTTCCTTTCCTTTACTCAACACAAACAGATATATGGTGGTCGACAACAGCCAAACAGCAATCGACTAATAAAAGTCAATTCAACATATCAATCAGATCATATAAAGGCATGGGAAATAATGTGTTTATCAAACTATACTCATCTAATCCTAATAATCATATCCTAGATCCCTAGTCCTTCGACGTAGGCAAACACGTTTTTTATTTAAGCATATAGGATAATTAGATAAGCCTAATAGATGATATAAATTTGAACAACATTCTCCCCCTCAATCAATCACTCTTTCTCTGAAAAGTTTTAAAAGCACTGAAGTTATTGATTGGGTTTTGAAAATTTATGAAAATACCAAATCTGATTGATTTTAAAGCAACTTATTTTCCACCATTTTGTTAAAACAAATATGTTTCTGAAGAATTTTAAAAGGAAAAATATTTGACATACTTTCCTCATTAAGTTTTAGGATAAGTGCACGAAATATTTGAAAATTGGTTTAGCGCAACACTTTCCTTTCTTGAAGAGTGGGTTGCTATCTGAAATAACAACAAACCATGGTTTAAGCACGGGTTACAGTCTGAAGTAACTGCAAGCCATATTTTGAGACATGTTTCGAAAAGAATATTTACACCTTCTGCTCGAACTTCATCTATGGTCCCGTGCCATTATTGAATGATATTTCTAAGATCGTAGATGTTATCGATACCAGAAGACATGTCTTGAGAAAACAATATTTTTGGTTTTTTTAAAATTTCTGATTTTTTATGGGTTTTTGTTGGTTTTATATTTTTGTATTTTGTTTTTGATAAATATTTACAGAGAGGATGATATAGTTTAAGAAGGACGATGATACGAGTACCGAGATAAGGATATCGTACAACACTTTGTAGAAGATAGAAGTCATCATCTCTTAAAGTTTCACCACCAAAGCTTTCGAGGCTCTTGAATCGTCGTCACAACTTGAGCCTTCTGAAAGTGAGACTTTGGTAGCTTCCCCCCAAACCGACAAATTAAGAATAAAGACCATTTCCCCAAGAAGTAGAAATGAATAAAAATGGTCTCATTGAATGAAGCTCAGCACCCCGAAGAACTCGAGAACACCGAAGTAACAAGTTGAAACATTGATCGTCTCAGTGGTTATCAAATCCGGAATAACTGATTAAGTCCGATCACATGAACCTGTTGTGCGTCCCCGATGTACACATTACTCTTCGAGATTGACCAGCTGTCTATTCAGGGGAACAATATATCAACATCTTCATTTAACCAGGTGCATTCCAGTTATCTTCCATATAACCAATCAGCCCATAATGTACACAAGTACCCAACCAGAGTAGAGACAATGACATCACAGTAACTGGTTGAATCACTGATCTTCTTTGCGGAAGTCAACTCCAGAATAACTGATTAAGCTCGATCATGTGAATATGTTGTGCGACCCTGATGTACACATATCTCTCCCCTGATGGTTGCGATCTCATTGGAATCATCATTACATTATGTACATGAAGCACTAACTGGAAGCACTTTATCATAAATCAGATAGAAGATGTCGATCAGCAATATCATCCCACGTTCCAAATATTCTTCTCATATTTCTTCCTACTGAAGGCTGATTTAACACATACAAAAAGTATCCAGAGACTACTTCCCCCCAAATGGTTGGAATAATACATCCTTCCCCCAAATAGTTAGAATAATATATCCTTCCCCCAAATAGTTGGAATAATACATCCTTCCCCCAAATAGTTGGAATAGCACACCAAAGGCTACGAGTTAAACACTCAGTTTCTCTACGGTTATGACATTTGTCTTTTCCGGGATTACTTCAATAGAGAAGAAGTATTAAGTTTATCACATGTACTCGTTGTGTGTTTAGATGTATGTCTCCTTCCCCCTTGCTGGTTTTGATACCTCAGAATCAGCAACACATTGTACATACCAAATATTCTTGAAATAGAGAAGAACAAAAATTAGCTCAAATGAATCATGTGAGAATCAACTGCTATAGAAAATCTCTCTGACTATCTTTATCAACCCATATGTAGACAATTTGAAGTAACCATTGTTGAAGAAAACCAGATATACCAAACTTGAACCTGAAGTCGAATTCACCACATTTGTATCTTAAGCTTGCACTTAATGATGGAAGAACGGTGTTGAGAATTGATGCTTCAAGCAAATCTCTAAGTACTCACTACTCAAACAAAGTATGAGACATTAACACCTCTTGCGATTATCCACACCGTCAAAGCGTGTGACACTGAGTAAAGCAACGTAACTCCTAAAAGTGATAGTTAACCAGGTCTTCAACCATCCACCCAGACAGCTGGTAACTAGATAAACCAAGTCTTCAAATCAAATTCTTAAGCCCGAGCAAGTTATCAAATAAGAACACGCCTTTGTGAAAGTCAACTTCAATCTCAAATAAGTGATAAATGATTAACTCCGAAGTAATAAACTTGTGTCAAATGTCCAACACGTGAATAAACATACAATCGGGTGTATATTGACTCACTGAATGAACCGGAACAAATGATTCCTCAACATCAATGCATTCTTTCTAGAGGTATACATGTAGAGATTGATCTGGAAGATTCACCAATAATGTTTTTGATCGGATGAGGTAGTCATTTTCCTTAATGTTCATGTGGTTGATTTATAGCGTGCACATTGAGAGGAATAATAATCCGTGAAGATTTGGCAAAGGAATACCAAAGAGCGGATCATTATTCAGGAACAATAATCCGTGAAGATTTGGTAAAGGAATACCAAAGAGCGGATCATTGTTCATGAGTGCAACTGCAATATTATGATAGTCATTATCAAGGCCTTCTGAAATAATTAGAGATGAGGTTTCTTGAGAATTCCGAGAAGTACTTCTTAGATGGTGAACCAGTTGAGTTAGTAGGAACCGGAGCATGAGCTTCAGAAACTGGATGATCAACATTCGTTAGAGGTTGGAAGTACTCATCAAACATATCTTGAAAACAATGAATCCCAAATAGTGAATCCCAGCTATCCTTATTGAGTGAAGACATTAGGCGTTGGAGAGTCGTATGACCATAACTCAAGCATCCATCAAGATGTAGTATATTTACTCTTCTCCCCCTCAAAAGTTGCATCCGAAGTTGCCATTTTTGATTTGGCAAAGGAATAAAATGCGATCAATGGTAAGCAGATCCCTTGATGACTGACATTTAGTTTCTTCACTCTTCTCCCCCTCAAAAATTGCAAATGAAGTTTGCCATTTTTGATTGAGAAAGTGAATAAGAATATACACCAATGAATGTAGACCCACTTGAGGATTGAATGAGCATGGAAAAACATGAAGCTTGTTGGGAATTATACGTTTGAGTTGATAAGACAAAAAGAATGAAACAAGAGGGACTTAATACGACAAAAAGGAAACCTACAAAAAGATGGAAGAACTTGCTTGAAAAAGAAGTTTTATTTATTAGTCCTTAGTAGAGATTTGTAAACCCTAATCCTCTAGTATATAAAGAGGACATGGGGTGTAGGTTTAAATATATAAGTCTTCCAAGATGTAGTCGACTAAAGGTGTGTGTGTGTGTCCTAGGCGTATAGTCTTGTAAACGACTAGGTTATTAGTTTAGTTATCTAGACGTGTTCCTATAAACGTCTAAGATTAGTTAGTGTTAGCGATTGAAAAACCTTGTGTCAATAACAATTATGTTTTGATTTATCCGCTGCGTATTGTCATTGTTATTGTTAAACCCTAAGGCTCAAAACGATCTAAAGAAGTTTTATCAAACTTCTCAATTGGTATCAGAGCTTAGGGAGCTCGTTACCTAGGGATTCACAAGGTTTCTTGGCGAAAAAGAATGAAGAAAATCGATTTTTTGCAAAATTCGCAACTTTTCTACAGCACAGTTTTCAATAGGGTATAACTTTTTAATGAACCGTTGGATCGGGCTAAAATTCGAACTGGAGCTTCTTGGTATATCTATCTTTAATCTCACTGAAGGGATGTTGATCTGAGTTCTCAATCAAAAGTTATAAGTTGTCGAAGTCTGCTGCTGAAACTGGAAATTTTTTCATAAGGTTACTACAACACTGTTTTGAAACAATCATAACTTTTTCGTTAACCGTTGGATCGTAATGAAATTTTAGGTGGGCGTTCTCTATATGATAATCTAACTTTCCACTAGAGGGATTGTCGATTTGAGCTTTTATGTGAAAGATATATGCTGTCGAAGTTGGCTGCAAAGAGATTTTTCAAAGTACTGCTGTGTGTTTCAAAGTACTGTTAGGATTTATTCAAAGTACTGCTCTTTGATCAAAGTACTGCTGTTTATGTTCAAATTACTGCTCTTTTGGTCAAAGTACTGCTGATTTCACAAAGTACTGTTCGAGGTTTCAAAGTACTGCCCGTATAGGTTGAAAGTACTGCTCGTTGTTTTAAAGTGTTGCTAGTTTTGATCGATATCGGATAGAACGAATTATTTTTGGTTCTAGTATGGTTCTGAATTTGAGGGGAAGTTCAGATGGTTTGAAAGATATCGAATGACACACACAAGATATTGGTTCACACACACAAGGAGTTTGGAGTTTGTTCTTAAAGGTTTTAAAAAGCTCGTATTTGGTTTGGAGGTTTTTAGTGATTAATTGATTACGAAGAAGGTTAAATATCATTTATTTGATGTTGTAGTTGAGTTACACAGGTTTGTGTTCTTATCATATCTCAAAGTGAGTGTAACACTTTGGAGATAACTTGTTCGTGCTTCAATGATTATGACAAAGAATTGACATAACACTTAAAGGAGTGACGTTATTGTGCTCAGTGATTATCGTCAAGAGATTGAGGTCTCCCTATACATAGGTATACGTTCAATGTCATCTGTAGTGCAAGATATAAGATACAACTTTGGGTTATTTTACTTCTTCACCAAGTTGGTTATACTTAGTTTTCTTCATTAGTGATCATTACATGGAGCCTACAGATTTGAAGAATCAAGAAGATGGTTAACATATGGGTTTCAGGGGAAGCTTATTGTTAAATGTTTAACCATCTACATGCATCACTCAAGGGGAAGTGTTTGATTTTTACTACTGTTGATCATTATTACTACTGCTAGTTGGAGTTTTCTACTGTTTTGGATTAATTTTTAGTAAGCATTTTGGTGTTCTTCATGGAGGGAAATTCGAAACATTGGACGGCTTAGATTGGAAGTATGGTATTGGTTCGTGGTGGTCAAGATCATTATTTGCATAAGTTCCCTAATTGGATAATAACAAAAAGGGGAAGAGATGTTGGAGTGGCATGGCATGGATTAAGGGGAAGACAAAGGAAGACATACTTGTTTCATTCATGGTGAGATCCCTGATCTCAATTTCTCTACTTCGTCTAGGGAAGTTCGTTCAAGAATGGTTTTGTCATTATCAACTAGGGGAAGATTGTTGGGAATTATACGTTTGAGTTGATAAGACAAAAAGAATGAAACAAAAAGGACTTAATACGACAAAAAGGAAACCTACAAAAAGATGGAAGGACTTGCTTGCAAAAGAAGTTTTATTTATTAGTCCTTAGTAGAGATTTGTAAACCCTAATCCTCTAGTATATAAAGAGGACATGGGGTGTAGGTTTAAATAAATAAGTCTTCCAAGATGTAGTCGACTAAAGGTGTGTGTGTGTCCTAGGCGTATAGTCTTGTAAACGCCTAGGTTATTAGTTTAGTTATCTAGACGTGTTCCTATAAACGTCTAAGATTAGTTAGTGTTAGTGATTGAAAAACCTTGTGTCAATAACAATTATGTTTTGATTTATCCGCTGCTTATTTTCATTGTTATTGTTAAACCCTAAGGCTCAAAACGATCTAAAGGAGTTTTATCAAACTTCTCAAAGCTTGTTGATGAAGAATGTCGATGAGAATGGTCATAAAAATGAAGATTTCTCTTCTTCTGAAGATAAAGCGCACTAAGGCGTACACTTTTCTTTTCTTTGAGGAATGGGGCCTGAAGTGTTAACTACATACGCCATAATGTTGAAGTACGAGGCCTGAACTGATGTGAACAGACGTCATTGCCGATCGAATATCAAGTTTGAGTTACTTGAACCCATGAGTTATGAGATATCAATCCTTTTGTTATCCATACTTTAAGCCAGTCCATGTATTGAAGGATCGAAGTATCTACAACAGAGTAAGGACTACCTGCACTAACATTACAAGCTTGATTGCATGTATATTGGTTAGTGACATTAGTATCCAAACCCTTTGGGGTTTCATGGTCAACCTTGATTTTGCCATCGGTGAACAGCTTTCCGGTAGGTATCCACCTAAGTTCAATATCCTTAAACATTCTACCAGACGGTATCCACTTATGGTAAGGTCTAGGATTGTTGATATTCTTATGCATAGTGGAAGACTTATCCTTATTCCTAGTTTCCAAAGATTTAGCAGTTGGTATCCATCTAGGCGAAGTTTTCGGTTTGTTTTGCTTCATATGCACAGTAGATGACTTAGTGAAAATCCTAGACTTAACAGGTTGAACCTTTGCATGAGCATTTACTTTCATTATGGATTTTGAAAAACAATTATCATGATTTTCCTTAAAGATGCATTTCAGACAATTTGAGCAAATAGCTTATTTGGATTCAGAAAATGATCTAGAGTTCTTAGAGTAATCTGCTATGGCAGTAGCTTTATTCGAAACACAACTACTCTTAGATCCAAGCCAATCCCTAGTCTTTAGTTGAGTGTTCCTAGGTAATGGTTTAAAACTACTAGCAGTGCCTTGAAATCTCGTAGAATTCATCACCCTAGGTCTAGCACCTAAAATTCCATCATTTCGAAGCTGTGCATTTTTCCTAGCTTCTTCTAGATCATAGTTCTTGAACAAGTCATTCATATTATGTGAATTCTTAGGCAAATAATGTGAAGTGACTGGTTTTGACAAAACATGTTTCACATCAACTTGGGAGGCAAACCGTGTTTTTGAAAATTTTGTTCTTTCAGATATAAATGTAGTAGGCTGCCTAACAACAGACCGGTCTCTAATGGAGTGAGAAACTGGTTTCCCCAAGGTTGATGGTTTTGTAAACTTGGTGTTCACACTTTTCCATACAGTTATTCTAAGCTCATTCTTTAAGGCAACTATCGCAAAACTCTTATCCTGAAGTTGAGATTTGAGTTCATCAATTTTTGCTATCAAAGATTTTGTTTGTTCCACGGACTTAGTTCTAGTTTCATTGATAGAGTTGCTTAGGTCCTTTTGATGTTTTTTCAAAGTCTCATTTTCCTTAAGTAATTTAGCCACATGAATTTCCAATTCATTATTTCTTGTTTTAATTGTATCAATGTCTTGTTTAGTCATGACTAAATTACTTTTCAAATTCAGGATAGAAATATGTTTCTTCAGATTGTAAATGGTTGAGTCTTTCTCTTGAAGCTGATCTTTTAAAGTGTTAATTTCAAAAAGTTCACGGAATTCAAGAAGTTCCAGATTTTTACATGTTTTGTTAAGTTGAAAATTTTCTTCTTTACTTTGTATCGCAATTTCAAGTGAAATGCAATGTTTTTCAAGATTTGAGAATTTGTTTGAAAGATCATCAAAAGCCTTTTTATCAACCATATCTTTTGTTTTAAAACACTTAATCTCAGACTTAGCCTCAGTTACAGGACATTTATCAAAGTCATGTTCAGCATCAGGATCAGCTTGTTTAAGTACTTTAGCAGATGCACTATGTTGAACAGTTAAGGGTACCTCATTACCTGACACCTGTTCAATTTTTGGTCTGATATATGCATCCACATCATGTGTAATAAGAGTCACTAGACCGCTGGCTGTGTCAAGCTTATCTATCTCTGTGTATTCAGTGTCAACTGATCCATCATCTGGTGCTTTACCAGACTCAACACTACAATCTTTTGATTGTGCCCGACATTCATTCCCCTTTCTGATTACTGCATCTACTTCTTGTGTGTTAGGAGTAACTGAACAGCTGGTTACATCATTATTTGTTGTCTCTGACATTCTGCATTTAGTAACACCCGATTCTTCAACTGATACATTACCCAACTCATCACAACTATCTTTCAACTGCACCAGACTCTCATCCACTTTTTCATCTTTCTGAGTAACTTCCTCAATATACTTCTCCTCATTATCCATGAAATGGATAAGTGTCTCTATGAACACGCTAATTTCCATTCCAGTGTGTCTCTTGAAAGACATTTCAGTCATGTCTTGATCATAATCAGATGTAAATTCCCCACTGATGAATGACTGAAATTGGTTGTGGATCACTTGAAGTGCAGCACTAGAACTATCCTTTTGAACCTTTTGTTTGTCAAGTTGTTGTTCCAATTGTTATAAGTTGATAGGTCACTAAGTTTACAACACAAGCACAATAGAAAGAGATAGAGAGAAAGATCGTATGAACAAGACACAAACCAAACACTATGCGTATGAATATTAAGGACGGTTATGCGTAGCACATGTGAAAGAGAAATGAATTGAACAACCAACCCTCAAGTGAGGGTTATTACAAGGTATTTATAGGAAGGGGAGCTAGGGCAACACTCCTACTCCCTTCCTTTACTTAATGGACATGGGCCTAAGCTCATGGGCCTTCTACATAAGCTTAAGCTAATAATAAACATAAAGGCCATAATTAAGCTAACTATTACATGTGAATCACTAACACTTGATTTAGGTTTAGGAGTGATTCCAACAATCTCCCCCTAAGTGTTGGTGATGAATGAATGTGAGCGGTTAAGGTGCTGATGTAATAGTAGCTTTGACGTCTTCTGACATTCTTCTTTCTTGTGAGAAGAATTGCCTTGATTTCAACAATCTCCCCAGTATAGAGAAATTGTTTTCTTTAAACAGTTCTGCTTTGACGTTATCTTAATCTTTGTTCTTTGATCATTGTTCTTTGTGATGGTAGTGATAGTATGTTGTTGTTGTCTGCATCAAGTCTGCCTCAGGTCTGCTTCGCTGCTACAGTGTCTCCACGTCATTCTTCAACATGCTCACACGCTCTTTGACGTTGGATTTCAGCACTGATGAAGTTCTTTAAGTCTTTAACTTTGTAGATTCTTTGGCTTGACGAAGAATCATTCTGACTTTTGTGTTGCTTTAAGATAGAACTTTCATTAGTGATGATGTTGGCATGAGCATGTGAAGAATCTGCACGATCATTCCGCTCCAGAGCTTCCATAAGAAGAAAACATGAAAACGGTTAGTAATAAGCGGATTCCGGCACTTACAAGTTTGAACTTCGAGAGTGTTAACAGCATAGTGTGAAAACACAACTCTGATTCTCACAAAGGCCGTTCCTGAACTGGAGTCCCACAAGTGAGATAACGCGATGTATCGAAGTACATCTACAGTTCAGATGAGTCGCTGAGGTACACCGAAGCATCACCTCACGACTGTAGACCGTTTGAGACACACTAAGCGTAATCCACGAGGAGTTACCGAAGTGACCTGCTGTCAGGGCTGTTTGATGTTGACCCTGGCAGGAGTTTCCATTCAATCACTGAGGATCACAGTTGTGAACCTCTCATAAATGTTCTCGACAGATTGCTAAGATCCGTGAAGGACTCGATAACGTATCACTGATGTTCTTATTGTTGAACACCAAGTGATGAAATGTCAAGTGTACCTAAGAGATCTTTTGATGAATCTCGTGGCTCTAGACTCAATACTGCGTTTTGGTTTTCCTGAGCGGAGACTAGGGAGAGGGTCTCCTTCTTCAATATCAGCAATCTCTACGAGAAAGCCGATATGTTATGTAGGGTTCCCTGTGAGAATGAAACAAGCTTCTGTTGAGAGAAACTTGAGTGGCTAAGAAGGTTTAGTGCATGCGTCACTGGGTCCATGACGACTTTTAATCTTCAATACCGACGTCATCAAGTGACAACCAGTAGCATATGAATTGAACCCGGTGTCTTCCCTAAGTTGAATAATTTGGAGGGCTATTTCTTTACACCCTTTTCTTTGCATTTCTTTTTAATTCTTCAACTCCTTCTTTCTCTGATTCTCATTTTCTCCTTTTTACAATCATACCTAAGGACTTCTAATTTTAACTATTGGTAGTGTCCTTAGGTAGATCCCTCCGGCTCTGGCGGATCACAGGACGGTTATTCCTAACCTTAATCACCTTATAACTCCATTGCCATAAAACCATTTTTCATGAAAATCTCTCAAAGTGTTTGTGAATGAAAAACATGTTTGAACACTTCAAGAGTTTTAGATTTTCAGAAATACTCCCCCTCCACATGTGCTTAAGAGTTTTTACGGAAATCTGCACAGTGAGGAAAGAGTTCGCACTTTTTGAATTGATCGACTCAAGATAGACAATTCCTTGCGAGACACGATTACGTTGCATAGTTAAAGAGATACATTGTCAGCTTTTAGGTGACAACTAGCTCTAATAACTACCTTGAAGATGTGGACAACCCCGAAAGGTTGTCAAACCCATCACAGTTCATGTCTATCAAGAGCTTCTCGAATAGGTACAATTTACTTGGATAAGTCTTGGAAGACAAATCTTTTCAATGTAAGACTGTTTAGATCCCGTCAATTCATGGGTTAAGTCTTTTCACACGACGATTCACTAGCAAAACACAACATATTTCTTATCACATAATTTTCTCCCCTTCAAAAATGGCATATAAGTGTTATTTTTGATAACGTTATGATAATAAATATGACCATTTTGAGTTTTGTGGGAAGATTATCACGAAGAACAATTTTGTGAACAAAGTTTTGGCAAATACTCCCCCTCAACAAGTAATACTAACTGTTGAGGTTTTGAAAACGTAAGGGGAAGTACTTGTTCTTTTGAGCAAAACCTTGAAAATTGAAAGGTTTGATAGGTTTTAATCAAAAGTAAGAAGCTTTCGCTCCTTTTATAAGGATTGTGGTACTGACGCGTACCACAGGGTCCTTTCTTGACAAGAACGGGTTGTACACTGATATGTGTGCACAAGCCATAGTTATTATAAATCACACATCCAAATATATATGAAATAGAAGCAGTTTAAGGGGTACCAGGAAGTCCATCAATTTTTCCAGGAATGCGAACAAGGCGTTGTAAGCCGGCGAGAGCATTCCTGGGACGACCACCTACAAAGCTCTCTAATGTTCTGAACTGGTCCCTTCGATACAACCTTTCATCAATCATAGTGATGATCCTCTTCACATCCCTTCGATCCTGAGAATTCCATCTCTTCTTCGACCCGATGCCTTCATGTATCGCCTTTAACCTATAAGACAATCCATCCCGAAACTTCTTCAATGTGTGATCCCCAAACTTGTGAAGATCTCTACACGCCATCAAGCAATTTCGTTGAAGTTCACTGCGATAAACTACGCCTAATGGTTTGCTGACGAGGGTGTATTATGGAAGCTGGTTGATGTCGGGAAGTTCTAGCTGAGGTCTGGTGAAGTTGACACGGGTCTGATATGATTCAACAGCCAGTTATAAGTCTTTTACACGTTCCTTGATCACGATGCTTCTGATGAAGATAAGTAATGACTTGATGAATTCACGTTTAACTTAGGTCGAGAATTGTCTCATGCGTCCCTGTACTTTTGCAAGATACAGATCTTCAATGTCATTGAGAGACAAATTCTCAAAGTTTGCTTCACATAATGCATAATCTCTTTCGTCTTGTCTTTTGACCAGGATATTCTTTAGGAAAGTGTAGTCCCATTTAGATGAGAGATCAACATGCATAATAGCAATGATCCCTTTAGTACTATATACTGCATGTAGAGACTTTCGGACCTGGCAGCTCTTGTAGTAGATTCGTCGGCGTTCTGGCCAATGGTGAATCCCGTACATTGCATCGACGTCATACTGTTCCACACTGTTAGAAAACAAGTGAGTAGCCTTTTCTTCGATGGCTATGCAGTTTGAATATCTGGCTGCCGGGAATGGAATCGTGAGTGATGTAGCGTATTTCCTTGAACCATCACCACCGTGTAGAAGAAATTCCAAGTCGTTGTTGAAGAAGTAGCGAAATGGAATCTTAGGCTGATCTGGTTGGCCTATTGTAGGTAGAGGTTTAGACCAATTGGTGTAGTAAGGAGCATTATCTCTTCTGGTAAAGTCGATGTTTGCTTCAGGGTTGAGCCAATCAATGTTGTTGGACATGGCTCGAGCAATGTTTTCAAGGTGATACTCAACCTCGATGGCACTTTCGGAGCTGTCTTTTAGTAGTTGAAAAGCTTCATTCTTGATTCGTTTCAACTTCGATTTCGTCATCTTCTTTACACGGAATTTTTCTTGCAGTATCTTTGCATGCTCCAATGTACTACCGTCTTCCAGATCTTGACCTTCAGGTGGGTAGGGAGTAGAATTAACAAGTGTGGAAAACCAGTCGTATTCATCAGTGTCATCTTCATCTAGCCATGATACGACGTCAGCTTTAGGCGCCTTCTTCTTCTTTTTCTTAGGCTTGGATGAGGATTCTGGTTTCTTAACTTTGTCGGGAGAGGCGGGTTGTTGTTGGGGCTCATGGAATTCCTCATCGTCACCACCCGTATACTCAAAGTGATCACCGGTTTTCTGAGTCTGGGGTGGTAACTCAGAAGAATCCTGAGGTTTTTCAGTAGAAGAGCGAGGAGGAGACCTTTGTTGTGCTGGAGTCCGTTAGGATGGAGGTTGCATAGAAGATGATTCACCAGACTTCTTCGGGCATTTAGGCTCGTCATTCTTATCCTGATCCTTATCTTCATCGTCGCGTGGACGCTTAGGCCTTTCAGCTTCTTCTCTGCATGCTGATTTTAGTTGGTATTCCAGCAATGCTTCAAACAATTTACCTTCGTAGGAGGCAAATGTTGCAGATCGTTTCGACATTTGAGCTACCAGCTGGTTAACCAATTTAGCATCTGAGAAGATTATGGGATCAACTGGATTGATGTTCACATGCATTGGAGTTGATTTCATAGTTTGTTTGGCCAGATGTAAGAGATTCGGATAGAGTTGTTTGGTGAACATCTCCTTTGTAATTCCAGGAACGATGTCAAGAAGGAACTTGTGAGTGTATCCTTTGATCATCTCGTCCATTTTCCCTTGAAGATCATCTTTCATGAGCTTCTGGACATATTCCCTTTCAACTTGCATCTTGTCGTTCTCATCATGAAGATATTGTATCTGATCAGCGAAGAAATTCATTTTCTTGTAGAGCACGTCTTTCTTTCTGACCTGTTCGACAGCTTTAACGATTCGTTTCTTAGCTTGAGAGATCCAAGATGCAGTTGGCTTCTTCACTGATTTGGATGTTGATTTGGTTGATCCTTATGATGGTGGTGGTGAGGAGTGAGAAGATGAATCCGATGATGATGAGATGTGAGGAGACTCCAGGTCCTTCGGTGGTTCAGAAGTTTCTTCCTTAGAACGAGTGGGACTGTCTAGAAGAAATTTATCATAAGCGGTTTCTTCTTCATTTCCAGACATAGTCTTATCATCAGCCTTAGAATCATCAGCAGGAGTTTTCTCAGTCTTATCAGTTTCTGGTTCCTCAGTATCAAAGTTGATGGGGTCCTCAGTCTGCCGTTGTTGTTGTTCGTGGGTGGCGATAGCACCAGTTCCCTTATCAGGTTGATTAACTGCATCAAGAACTGGTGTGGCTTAAGTACCACCACTCGAACCTCCGGGGCCACGAGTTTGATCTTTTACAAATGCTTCGGCAAGATGTTTATGTATGAGTTCCTTCAACTTCCTTTGACATTCCTTTTGCTCATCAATGGGTTCTTCTTTTGAGCTCTCCTTATCATGTTCAATCACTAGAGTTTTTCCTTTTTCTTTATCTGCTGGTGGAGTACGAGGTTTGACTACTGAAGGAGTAATATCAGTTGCAGTTTCAGAGTAGAAGATCTCTTCGTCTGATTCTGTATCTTCAGAGCTTTCGTCCACTAGCTTTCTTGGCGGTTCAGGCTTAGGTACGGGAATAGGAACAACTTCCTTAGAAGGAACAGTCCTTTTACGAGGAGGATTCCTCTTGGGGAACTTCCTCTGACTCTCAGTGCTTGCAGCACTTCCTGTACTCCCTCTTCTGGTTTTCCTTGTAGGTGTACCAGAAGATTTATCATCAAGAAAACCAACTTTGTTCTCTTTCACAGCTACCAAATATCTTTTATAATAGTAGAGCTGTTTGAGTTCATCTGAGAGAAGGAGATCCGGCAACACAACACCTTGTTTCTTGGTATTTGACTCCTTAAATCTGACTGTTAGAGTGGGTTCGGACAACACGTCAAGATTGTCGGGGTCATTGATTCTTTTGGGGATATCAGGGTTGTATCCAAGCGCTCTTTGGATCAACAGTTTTGTATATCTGATATAATGAATCTTTGAGCCAAGCTTTTTGAGGAATGTCATCATGTCATCCCATATCAGAGCTTCAACTTCGATGTGCTTCATGTTGATCAAAGCCCAAAAGATTTGCAGTTCCATGAGCTTAGGATGCTCATAGCCACTGTCACGACCAGAAACAGATTTTGTGATGATGATATAAAGGGTTCTCCAAGGTTGAGGAATGTTTTTAAGATCCACGTGTGAATGCTTAGTGATAATTCCTGAAGCTTCGTCATACCCAATATCAATCAAAAATTGCATGACAGTCTCTTCAGTTGGTGCAGCAGAGTATTCAGTTGGTATGATGTCAGGAATGAGGAGGACAACCCTTAAATCTACAAGAGTGATGGTGAGTTGCTTGTGATTGAGCGTCACCGTCACAGCATTCTGTCCTTTGATCTTTTGCATTGTAGTCCAAAACTGTTGAATGTAGATCTCAGGAACAGTAGTAGAGTGGGAGAGCATGTTCTGATATGGATGGTTCTTCAGAATATCCACAGCAATCAAGCAAGAAGACTCTGAGCAGGTGAGAGTTTCAAAGTCAACACGAAGGTTATTCTTTACAATCTTCATCGGATAACCATTTGGGAAGATATCAGCAATGGAAAGAACATTTGGTGCATCCACGTTTATCTGAGCGTCCATTTCGTGATCTGAAATACATTTAGCCAAAAGAACCAACATATCGAAAGACATTATGTTAGTCAACAGATGGTTTTACTGTCTAATTATTGAATGTGATGAGTCAATGATTGTTACGAGTCCAAAGTCACTTGTTTGTCCAATAGTCTAATGAAGTCGTGATAAGTTTCGTGAGTTAGTTAACTTTAAGTTTTAAAGTTTATGTTATCACTTATTTTTCACAACATATCAAACGTTTTAGTTTATTAGTGACATTACTGGTTTCGTGACGTCATGATTTATTTATTTACAAGTTTGCACGCGTAACAATTCATAATGAAGGTTTAATCAAGGCTTAGGCGTAGAAATGGTAGCTTATGCGTAAACAGGAGTAATATACGCGTAAACGCAAGCTTATGCGTAGGATCCTAACTTACGCGTAAGAAATATTACGCGTAGGAACAGGGGGACCTTATGCGTAGGGCTTACGCGTAAGCGCATATAAAACCTTACGCGTAAGGCTTACTCGTAACAGTAGACCTTATGCGTAGAGGTCACTGTTTACGCATATCCTTCACAGGATACGCGTAGTCCCTTATGTAGAACCTTATGCGTAGCAGCTACGCGTAAGATTACTCTTACGCATAACTCACTACGCGTAAGGTGATCCTTATGCGTAGTTTGCTAGTAACCTTGATTCTGATTTTTACGTGTTGCAAAACTGAAATAAAATCATCATATCATCAATTTAAGCACATACATTCATTCTATAACAGATCATGGCATGAATTCTTGTCAAACAGTTTACGCGTAGAAAACCTTATGCGTAGAACTTAAACCCTAGTTTCAAGAATTACGCGTAACAAATCTAGCCATGGAAATTGCACCAAAGTTATTCTGGTAAGTCTAAGATGCCTATAGAGTTGTCTTAGCCAAGTTTTAACATCAAATGTGTCAAGAATCAAGAATACCCAAACCGAATGAACATAAAAATTCCAATTTATGAATCATTAGTGTTTCTGGGTGAAATCTGGGCCTAGATATGATCAATTCAACTTGACAACAACCTCCTACAATAATCTTTTTCACCAAAAACGTTCTCATTTGAAAATACCCAAAACGACTCATGAACCCTAATTTTGAAAAACAATCAATTCGTGTTTCTGGGTGGATTTTGAGGATAAACATAGTATCATTGATGTTATTTAAACGTTTTGACACACTTATTTTAACCACAAACACACACCAATGATTGTGTGTTCATACGCTTATGCGTAGAACACATAATCACTTATATCTCACGTTTTAGCCGTTGGATTTGTAAAAGATTCAAAACCATTGTTTGTAAACACGTAAAGATCATGAAACAACTTACAAATTGATGATCCAAAACACGGATTTATTGAACGATTTTTAAGCGTAGGATGAGTAGGTGAAATATTAAATGTGAGAAATAAATGTGTTTGGTGGAGTGTTTTTATTAAAATAACTTTAAGCTTTTGACAGTTTTAGTCCCTCCACCTTTTCCATTTTCATCCAAAGCCTTTTAACTTCCATTTTGGTTACCAAACGAAAGATTTTAAGAAAGAAAGTTGACGACACTCCCCCTCGACTTAAGAAATAATGAAAGGTTATAAATTTTAGTCCGAGGAGTGTCAGTGAACTAGAAATGTGACCACCATTTTTAAAGAGACAATCGGGATAAGGTAACATGCAAGTACATAGTTATTTTGAAACAGTTAAGTATTTATTTTCTCCCCCTCAACACTTGATCGGAAAAATACTGAATTTTGAAATATTAGAGTGTTGACGGAAGAAATGTACTTGCCATGTTGAAAGAAAAATAGATAGAAGAATATTTTTGTTGTTTTATCTGATTTTATATTTTTATATTTTGTTTTTGAAAAAATATTTACAAAAGAGATTTTGGTGTTTGACTGGTTTTTAAGACTGTTTTAAGAGTTTATCCAATTCCTCTTGAGTCAAACACCGCATACCAATCCGGTGGACCAACTCATTAAACCTAGCGGGAGGCAAGGCTTTGGTGAGAAGATCTGCCAATTGGTATTCTGTACCCACGAAGTATAATTCAACTGTACCCTGTTCCACATGGTCCTTGATGAAATGATAGCGAAGATCGATGTGCTTAGATTTCGAATGCTGAACGGAGTTGCACGAGATTGCAATGGCACTCCGATTGTCGCAGTACATCGGGATTCTGTCAAATATGTAACCATAGTCTTTGAGTTGTGTTCTCATCCAGATGACTTGAGCACAACACGCCGACAAGGCTACATATTCTGCTTCAGTTGATGACAGCGATGTAAAATCCTACTTCTTCGATTGCCAGGACACCAGTTTATCACCAAGAAATTGTAGTGCTCCTGAAGTACTTTTCCGTGAATCTAAACATCCTGCGTGATCAGCATCTGAAAAAGCAATTAGTTCAAAACCAGAATCCTTCGGATACCAGATCCCCAAGTTAATGGTTCCCTTGATGTATCGGAGGATTCTTTTAGCCTCAGATAGGTGGGTTTCAGTTGGTCTTGACTGATAACGGGAGCAGAGATAAACGGCAAAGACAATGTCAGGTCTGCTAGCTGTTAGATACATGAGAGACCCAATAATACTTCGGTATTTTGTAGGGTCCACTAATTTCCCATGTAAATCAGCGTCTAGCTTCTTGGTATGAGTCATTGGTGTGGCATAAGTGTCACAGGTTTTCATTCCAAATTTGTTTAGCAATTCAAGGGCATATTTGGACTGACTCAAGAAAATACCACGGGGTGATTGATGAACTTGCAGTCCTAGAAAGAACGTAAGTTCACCCATCATGGACATTTCAAAAATTTTCTTCATTAGTTTTGCAAAAGCGATTGAGTACTTTTTATGTGTAGACCCAAAAATGATGTCATCCACGTAAATTTGAACAATTAAGATATGTGCCCCGTGATATTGTATAAAAAGAGTAGGGTCGACCGAACCTTTGGTGAAATTATTGGCAATGAGGAAAGATGATAGCTTATCGTACCATGCCCGAGGAGCTTGTTTGAGACCATACAGAGCTTTGTTCAGTTTGTAGACATGGTTCGGGAACTCGGGATCGACGAATCCTTCTGGTTGGCTGACATAAACCGTTTCTTTCAGTTGTCCATTAAGAAACGCAGTTTTGACATCCATCTGAAAGACCGTCATATTCATATGAGCCGCGAACGCGAGAAATATCCGAACAGCCTCAAGACGAGCAACCGGAGCAAATGAGTCTTCAAAGTCAATACCCTCCTCCTGTCGATAACCCTTAGCCACCAGACGTGACTTGTTTCTGATTACATTCCCTTCAGCATCCAATTTGTTCTTCCAAATCTATTTGAGACCAATGACATAGACCCTTGTTGGTCTTTCAACCAGTTCCCATACTTCAAGATGTTTGAATTGGTTGAGTTCTTCTTGCATGAATTCAATCCAGTTGTCCTTTGTCATTGCGTCTTTAATGTTTTTAGGCTCAGATTGGCAGACAGTGAGTGCATAAATGCAATGTTCACCATGTGTGTGAAGACGTTGTCTCGTAACAACTGGTTGATTCGGGTTGCCAATAATATTTTCCAGAGGATGGTCTTTTGTCCATCGATGTGGAGAGGGTTGATGTTGGTATACATTGTGCAGATTTTGAGGATTCAAATGGCTTGTTGAAGATTCCGCGACATTTGGTGCAGCAGTCTCATTAGCAAACGGGTTAAAGAACGCATTTGGATCAAAATCTGCAGGTGGGGGTACTTCATTAAGAACATCATCAGCTGGTTCATCATTGTTGGAAGCGGTTTGTTCAACTGTTGTGTTGGAGTCAACTGGTGGTGCTTCTTCAACAGTAGTTGTTGTAACAGGTGTATCAGGTATAAGAGTAGTATCAGGTTGAGCAGCGGATACACCTGGAGCACGTTCATCAATATCGTCACTGAACAGCGGAGCAAAGAGTCTTTCCATGTGTTGACGAGTAAGCTGGGGGCTTTGTTCAGCTGATGATGGGGTTTGAGGGAAGTTTAAGAGGTTGTGACCGGGTTCCAAGCTGTTATACTCAGAAGCCATTTCTGTAAGTTCATCAAAATGAGCATGAATCGTTTCCATAACCTCCTTTGTTCGACGATTCCAGATTCGGAAACCTTTAGAATTATCACAATATCCAATAAAGACTCCAATGTCAGCTTTGGCTTTGAGCTTTCCAAAGTCATCACGATCATTATTCGGATAGCAAAGAGATCCAAATACATGAAAGTGTTTGAGATTCGGTTTTCTGTTGTGGACAAGCTTGAAAGGCGTTTTGTTGTGGTGTTTTGTAATCATAGAATGGTTTTGAGTATAGCATGCAATAGATACAGTTTCTGCCCACAAGTAATCTGGGAGTTTAGCATTGATTAACATTGTTCTTGCAGCTTCCACTAACGTTCGGTTTCGTCTTTCAACAACTCCGTTTTGTTCAGGTGTACGTGCAATAGATGTCTGATGCTGAATTCCCACTTTCTCATAAAATTCACGAAGAGTTTTGTTAACAAATTCAGTTTCTTTGTCTGTTCTTATTTGTCTGACGGTGTTTCGGAGCTGAACCTGTATTTTCGTGAGAAAGGTGATGATCATCTGTGTAGCTTGGTCTTTGCTTCGAAGAAAGTAGACCCAAGTCCAGCGTGAATAGTCATCAACAATTACTAACATGTAGCGTTTGCCATTAATCGTTTGCACGCGCATCGGGCTACACAAATCCATGTGAAGAAGATGAAGCACATGCTGAGAGCTGTGTTCCACCTTTGAAGGAAAAGGAGCACGAGTGCTTTTCCTTTGTTCACAAGCTGAGCAAAGGTGATCTTTAGAATACCGGAATCGTGGGTGTCCTTCAACTAGTTTGTGTCGAGCAAGGTTGGTGATGGTTTGAAAGTTTAGATGTGAGAGACGACGGTGCCATAGCCAGGATTTTGTAGATGTTGCCTTTGAAAGTAAGCAGATGGGAGATGAAGCAACCATGTCTTGCATAGATATTGTGTAGAGACTAGAATTACGCGAGCCAGACATAAGGTCGTTTCCTTGTAGATCACGAATGAAACAAGATTTCTCCCTGAAAGCAACCTCCAAATCTCCATCACAGAACTGACCTACTGAAAACAGATTGTGACCAAGGCCTTCCACATAATAAACCCTGCTAATTTCGATGTTCCCATTGATATAGTCTCCGTAGCCCATGATAGCTGCGAAGTGATGATTCCCGAATCTGACAGTGCCAGTGAACTTTGCAATAAAGTTTGATAATAGTTTAAGGTTGCCTGTCATGTGTCGGGAACATCCGCTATCAACAATCCAGAGAATGATCTGTATCACCTGCATTACACGCAGACGACACAGATGGAATAGAAGTAGATGTGGAACCCGAAATGTTAGAGGGTTCCGGAGCAATTATAGTAGACATACACACATCAATAACTTTAGGAATCCATTTAAATCCTAGTGTTTGCTTTAGTCTTAGTGAATGCACTAGGTGGTACTACATTCCTAGGAGGTGAAACTGGAGCTACAGGGACATCAATGCGGTTCTTAGAATCTAAAGATGGCGGTCTACCAAGCACAGACTTCGAATGATTAGTGGGCCTAGAGGTATTCTGATTCTTAGGATTCCTTAAACGAGAGAGAATAGTTTTGGCAACACATTTGTCATGACAATCAGAATTCATACTTTTACGACAAATAACACAAGGTGCATCAGACTAAATATCAAAAGTACTTAAAGGATTAGCATTCGTTACATCACTATTTCTATTACATTTGCCAGACGCAATATTTATAGTGGAAGCAACATGAGTCTTATTCATAGTCCTAGGGTGTTCTTCTACTTCATCATTCTTTATTGTTCTTTTCTTAGGTCGCAACTTCCTATTCTTCCTTGTATTGCTCCTAGGCTGTGAAGTGCGGACGTTTGGAAAAGAGGCAACTATTCCTGTTTCAGTAGAAGGAAGCACGTTAGCAACTTGTGATTTGGCAGTAGGGATTCTAGGTTCACGATTACTAAGTGTTACTGGTGATATTCTCTTAATCACGGTAGGCGGAAGTTATTCATACTTTCCTAACATTTCTCTTAACTTAAAGATAGTGTACACCAATTCTTGATTTTCAGAACGAAGATTTCCCGAAAAATTCATGACTTCCTTAGTGGGTGCAAGAAAATGATCAAGCTCGTTTGATGCTTCATCACGAGTCTTTTTAAGTAAATCAAATATAACACCATATTCCTATTTAACTTTTACAAGTTCTTGTTCATATTTTGAGATTTGACATTTCAAAGACACGTTTTGATCATCCAGTTGCTCAAATTTTGGATTAAACATTTTGGATTGCAACTGGTTGATTTTGTTTTGCAAAGCAAGTTCACGATTGTGACAATCTTTTTGACACCATTGAAGACGACGTTTTGCATTTGAAAGCTCGTTAATCAATCGCTCATTTTCAGCTTTTAAAGACTCGATCAGATGCACATTATCAGAATACTCAACAGTTACCACAGAATCAACAGTATCAGCAGAGATATAATCAGATGCATATGACAAAGAATTCAATAACACAACATTATGGACATCAGCACAGATAACATCTTCCAAGAGTCGATCAACATCTTTTCTCAACATTTTCTTTTTACGTTTAGTATTAGAAATAGATGTTTATGTTCTCTCGAAAACGACCTTCATCAATCCAAGTTCCTTATGAAAGTCCCGTTCCCAAGACAATGCACAATGTTTCAAATTTTTAACATTTGGTAAAAGATTTTTCTGAAAAATGTCTCTTTGTTCTCGCGCCAGAGGCGATTGAAAATATTGAACTTTGATTTCAGAATGATATTCTATCTCATGTTGTAAAAGTTTGAGGTCAGCCATGAAAAGGTCAAAATATCTAAGAATTTTGCGATTTTCAGGTTTTGAATTTACTTCACTGATGGAAGGTAAAGGACCATAAATTTGTGCATAATCTGGTTGGGGATTAACATTAGAAGACTCAGACGTTTTTATGATAATCCTTGGTGTGTTAGAAGAATCTGTTGGTGTGACGAAAGTGACCGCTTTTGAATAGTTAAAAGGTTTGTTGTAAACAACATTTTCTAATTTTGATCGACTCTCGTCTTCTGAATCTAATTCCTCTTGACGATGATATTCAACAACACTCATAACAGAATTATCAATTTTATATTGTGCACTGGAAACTTCAGGATTTGGTTTGAATGCTTTGGTTGAAAGCTTAGGCTTGTAATCAGCAAGATTCGGTCCATATCCATTTGGATTAGGTTTTAAAGTAAACTTTTCAATAGCTATGACCGACTCACCATGTTTGTAAACAACAGTTTTAAACTCTTTAAGTTTGTTTTGCAAGCCGATAATTTCTTCAAGATGATCATCTATTCGTTTCGTTGAATGCTTTTTGTATGCAGAGAACTATTTTTGACAAGTTAATAACTCAGCCTTAGCTTTTTGATTTTCCAAGGTGAGAGCGTTTATTGCTTTTTATGTTCATGTTTCAGTTGTTCTATTTCAGACAACAAAGCATTCTTCGAAGCGGCTAGATCACGCATCTGTCTCTCTAAATATTTTTCGTTTTGATGAGATTTAGCACAGGCGGCTTCAAAACCTTTTTCACGTTTTTCTTGAGTTTTGAAAAAGTTGAGTTGCTTTTGTAAACATTCAAAATCCTTGGTTAACAGTGCATTTTTACTTTTCAAGTCCTGATTTACTGCACGACATTCTTCCACTATGGATTGTTGGTTTTTAAGCAACAGATCAACATCTGGACGAGGCAAAAGTTCGGTGTGTTCAACGTGAGTCACAACATGATCATTATTTAGATCCTCAAGTATAACCACGGAGTCAATTTGATTCTCAAAGGAAACCATAAGGTCATCTTGATCGTCAAATGTAACTACGGGGTCTAGTTGAAAATCGTCGGAATGAGATGTGGACGACTCATTTTGAACATTCTGAGCCTTGCCGGATTCAGATGTTGGCGGAGATATTAGATCAGAGATAAATATGGTTTGTTCGGGTACCTGAGACAAGCCATCAATGTCATACACTGGGCCTGTGTCACTCATGTGTAACTCATGCATATTAGCCATCAACATAACAACTGCATTGGCCTGCAAGTCCTCCATATCATCATCTGAGTCTGCATCTGCCATAAAACTATGTTCTTTGTCTGTGAGAGTTCCACCAGCTTCATCCTTAAGAGCCAAAAGAAGAGCCTCTTTGTGATAAGCACTGCCCCTAGTCCGCGGCTTTGGGCATGCATTAGCCAGGTGTCCCTTCTCATTGCAGTTGTAGCATCGAAGACCATTCAACCCATTTTGAGCATTTCCCTGTTCCACCACTTGAGCTCTGTTGTTATTCGTACCCATAGCATTAAACCCTTGACCACCGCCCATCTGACGACCATAACCACGATTCTGAACTTCAACTCTTCCATTGTTCACAACAGCCTGATTCCTTGTGTTTGATGAGGAACGAATGCGATTGTTCGATTTGTTTGTATAACGGCCAAAAGCATTAGCAATCATAACAAATCTTTGTTGCAATGCTTCGAACGGATCGGATTCCTCATTAGCTTGACTATAAAGTGCCTGATCATTGTTGTTGTTGTACGGAACCAATTGAGTTTATTGAGATTGATGTGATTGATCATGTGTTATGATGGTGGCAGTTGGTTGAGTTGCTGGTTGAGGAGGATAACTGTTTTGAGCATACAAGGCAAGTTGTTGATTTTCCGAATGTGAAGGTGAAGCAATTTGAGCACGGAGAATCCTTTCCTTATCAACTTCCTTTTGATGAGGATTCAAGTAATCGTACAACAATCCGTATGTCGAATGATGCATGTTCTTCGCTTGACGGAGAAAAATGACATACTTCTCCCATTCAGGACCAAGACTACTCAGGAACTTAGTATTAACTGCAATTCTTGGCATGATGATGGTGTGTTTATCCAAATCATTTATGATGTCTAAGAATCGATGATGATAAGACTCTAGTGTCTCTCCAGGTTCAATCATGAAGTGTTAATAAACCAAGTAAATTTTGGATTCCATATCCTCCTGATTGAGTGTAGATCCTTCCATAAGAAGATGAATATGTTCCCACATCGCCTTTGCAGTCTTTTGAGCATCAACACTGCGAAGAATTGGGTTTGGTAATCCTAAAAGGATATATTGCATTGCAAGCTCATCAGCTTCATAGTGTAGAAGTTCTTCTGCATTCATGTCTGCAACAGTAGCAATGTTTGATTGTTCATCTCTTGGTGGATTAGCATTTGGATCTCCGGGTACAATGACAGTAGGCATCTGAAATGGACCTTCCAAGATAACCTTCTTTAAGAACTTTCCATGTGGCTTCTTCAGATCACAAAACCTAAATAACCTAATCACCCATTGATTGTAGTTTCCTGGAGTGAGCATTGGAGGTCTATCAAGTGATCCAACCTCATGAATTGATTGTTGGCTGCTTAAAGCTTCACACATCTTTGCAAACCAAGTGGGTTCCTTCATAGTGTTCCTTGATGGATGTTGATTGAATTCGTTTGTGTAGGGTTGTACTTGAAGACTTGGTGGTGTTTGAACCATTTGAGGTTGTGGAATTGCAGCAAGTTGTGGAGTATGTTGTTGATTAAATTGTTGTTGATAAATTGCTTGTTGTTGATTCCATTGTTGATGTTGTAGACTCAGTTGTTGTCGTTGAGTATAAGTGTAAGGGAAATAGTTAGAGTATGGTGGTTGTGACATGTTGAAAAACTTGTGTTGTTAAATGGATCTTTGTAGTCGAATGAACCTTTGTTGATGAAGTATCCTTAGGCATAGAAATCACAAGAAATCCAAGTAGCACTTATGCGTAAAAACACCAAAGTTACGCGTAACAGTAAGAGTTACGCGTAGGTTTAGCTTACGCGTAAGTAAGGAGAAAAACACTAAAGTTATGCGTAAACCGTAAGTTAGGCGTAGAAAACTTAGGCGTAGGATTACCTTATGCGTAAGACAGAGCTTATGCGTAAGATGAATCTTATGCGTAAGAGGTTCTACGCGTAAGCTTAAGCTTATGCGTAAGTTTAGGGTTTTTAGCCCAAGTGATCTTTTACACTATCACAGTGCAAAAGATATCCCAAGTCGACGTATTTTCAGGCTTATCCAAGCAAGAAAACACGGAGTAAACCACGAAACTGAAGATCAAACCAAGAACCAAGTTACGCGTAGTTTTAGGGTTTTGCTACGAGTAGACTTACTCGTAAAAATGATTGTTGCCCAAAGATGTTTCTAAACCAGATTTTTGTGATGAAATAGCTTCAATATCACCAAGATAACACAAAAGTGTGAAACTTGATGATCCAAGGTGTCTAAAACAGTTACGCGTAGGAAAGCTGTCACGTAAAAAACCAAGTTCAAAAACGATGATCCACACGTAAAGGTTTAAACTTTTTGCCAAAAACAGTTATTTTAACACCTTAAAACGTTGAAAGTACAAGAATCTTGGATTTAAAAGTGTAAAAAATGTGTTTTTAAGCGAACCAAAGTATCACTCGTATGCTTTACGCGTAGGACCAAAACCTACTTCAAAAACAATACGATTCACCCAACTAGTAGGCGATTGATACCACTGATAGGTCACTAAGTTTACAACACAAGCATCAATAGAAAGAATAGAGAGGAGAAGAAGATCGGATGAACAATATTCAAACACACACACACGAAATACTAAACCGGTTATGTGTAGAGTGTAAAGGAGAGAATAAATTGAACAACCAACCCTCAAGTGAGGGTTATTACAAGGTATTTATAGGAAGGGGAGCTAGGGCAACACTCCTACTCCCTTCCTTTACTTAATGGATATGGGCCTAAGCTCATGGGCCTTCTACATAAGCTTAACCTAATAACAAACATAAAGGCCATAATTAAGCTAACTATTACATGTGAATCACTAACACTTGATTTAGGTTTAGGAGTGATTCCAACATAAGTTCAATAGTAGTGTTCCCGTTAATGTGGATGAATCTTGACGGAAAAGGGCATTGCATGTTCGTTCCATTGTTATAGGTGTGAGTAACATGAGGAGTGAGTGAAGTTGTTGATATGGTTCAATGTTACTTTCCTTTAGCATGCATTCTGTAGCCTAAATAGGTGCAATTCTATTTCTTCAAACTCAGAACACGAAGATCTTACATCCTCATTGATTGATTCAATTGTCTTTAACTGTTCAGTGTAGCATACATTATCATTGATGTCCACATCATCATACAATTTAAGTACTTCCGAAATCACTGAATCAGGAGTGTAAGACATGATGTTGTTGTGTACACGGGATTTTACAAGTCTGTGATTTAAACCGAGAAATAGAATCTTTCGCGGGATTTTACTAAAATCAAGACCAAACCGTAAGAGAGTGAGAAGTAAGATGTAGTAAAGGAACTAGAGGATGATAAGGAAGTAAAGATGAATTTGGTGTTTCGGAAAATTAGGGTTTGAAAACAAGAGTTTTGGATGTTAGGTTTAGAGACAAATCGCAGGAATTGACAGATCTCAGTGATGACAAATCGTTTAAGGGACAAATCACACTAATGACAAATCGCTTAAGGGACAAATCGCTTAAGGGAAAAATCGCTTGAGGGAAAAATTGCTTGAGGGACAAATCGCTTAAGGGACAAATCGCTTGAGGGACAAATTGCTTGAGAGACAAATCGCTTGAGGGACAAATCGCTTAAGGGACAAATCACTTGAGGGACAAATCGCTTAAGGGACAAATCGCTTAAGTTGACAAATCGCTTCAGATACATCGAATCTGGACAAACCGCTTCTTTGAAACTGACAAATCGCTTCCTAGAAATATCCACAAAAAAAACACCACTTTTCAATCCAAAAACAACCCAACCACGATGATTCAAGCCTTCCAACTCTAAACCTAAACACTTATAATGATTCTAAACACAAAAGTACTATCAAAATCCAAACTTTAACACAAGAAATGATCCAAATGATGCAAACTACTCTAAACTCATTCAAACCCAAAAACCTTATGAAAACCACTAGAAATCCAAGAATATGAAAGATGAGTGATCAAACCATGGCTCTTAATACCAAGTGATAGTTATTGGTTTTCATAAACACATAACAAACACTAGTATGGATCGAATGAGATAGAGAGTTTAGAGAGAGAAAGTAGAATGGGATCCTTTCTAGAGAGAGAAAGTAAACAAAAGAAAGAAGGTTAGATTGAGTGAAAGGTCCAACCCTCTACCTTGGGAGGTAGAGGGTATTTATAGTTACATACTACACGTCCTCCTTCGGACTGTGGATCAAGCATACAGTGGGTAAAGACCCGTACTTCCTCCACAGTGTTGCACTAAACTAAATAACTAGTAGATAATGTAATGTCTACGAGCTAACATATGCTAGACTAGAGTTGGGGTGACCGACTCTTCAACATGGATTTTCTAAATCCTAACAGGAAATAAAAGCAACTCGAATGGAGAAAACTCATCTCACAAAGATAAATCAAACAAGGGTAGACATGAGTGGGATATGAGTAGAGTGAAGTGTTATAATTGTGGAAAACTAGGACATATGATGAAAGACTGTAGAAAACCATCAACAACTCAGGAACAGTCAAACCTTATCTTAGAAGACGATGAAACATCACTATTAATGACTACATTTGAAACTGAAGAAGTTTTGTTGAACGAAGGACAAATACAACCCGGAAAGTATGCTACATCAGATGCTAGCATATGGTATTTAGATAATGGTGCAAGTAACCATATGATGGGAACCAAGAGTCATTTTAAAGATATTGACGAAAGCATCATTGGACGCGTTCGTTTTGGAGATGGATCGTATGTAGAGATAAAGGGTAGAGGTTCAATATTGTTAGAATGTAGAAATCAACAACAGAAGATAGTTTCGGATGTTTAATACATTCCAAACCTCAAGAGCAACATACTTAGTCTAGGACAACTTACAGAGATAGGTTACAAAATCATCATGGATGGAAACAGACTGGCTTTGTATGATAAGAACAAGAAGTTGTTGATGAAAG
The DNA here is from genome assembly GCA_019973895.1 of Chrysanthemum seticuspe. NCBI lineage: Eukaryota > Viridiplantae > Streptophyta > Magnoliopsida > Asterales > Asteraceae > Chrysanthemum > Chrysanthemum seticuspe. The sequence continues at coordinate 120,296,972 of BPTQ01000005.1, forward strand.
TAGAAAGATCTAAGAATCAACTTTACAGTATTAGATTACACATAGAAGCACCTATATGTCTCTTAGCAAATGTAGATAACCAAGCATGGTTATGGCACGCTAGATTAGGTCATCTTAACTTTGACGTTATCAACAAGATGACAAGAAAGGGTCTAGTGGATGGAATACCAAGAATAAATCATGTAGGACAAATCTGTGATGCATGTTTATTAGGAAAACACATTAGAACACCATTTCCAAATCAATCTAAATTCAGATCAAAGAACCCATTGGACTTAGTATATGGAAATTTTTGTGGTCCTATAAGTCCAGCCACACACTCTGGAAAGAAGCTCATCTTCTTATTAGTAGATGACTGTACACGTTTCATGTGGGCCTACTTTCTAACATCGAAAGATCAGGCATTTAACACATTCAAGGAATTTAGACAGAAGATTGAAATGGAGTTGAAATTGAAATTAATGATGCTAAGAACAGATAGAGGAGGTGAATTTACATCTAATGAATTCACCAAATACTGTAAGGAAAATGGTATAGCAAGACAGTTGACAGCACCATACTCACCACAACAAAACGGTGTAGTAGAGAGAAGAAATAGGACAGTTTTATCAACTACTAGGAGTATTATGAAAGCGATGAAGTTACCTTTAAATTTTTGGGCGGAAGCAGTTAGACACGCCATTTATATACTCAACAGGGTACCTACAAAAGCCCTGAAAGATAAAACACCATATGAAGCACTATACAACAGAAAACCAAATCTGGAATACCTAAGAATATTTGGATGCACAGATTATGCTAAGATCACAATACCTCACTTGAAGAAGCTAGATGATAGAAGCATACCAATGATTTACTTAGGAGCAGAGGAAGGATCAAAAGCATGTAAGTTATATGATCCAATAGCGAAGAAGAAATATGTTAATAAGGATGTAAAGTTTATGGAAACGAAACCGTGGGATTGGAATAACAATGGAGATGATACGAGTACACAAGACACATTTTAGGCTAGTTTTGTGGTAGACGAGGTTGACAAAGAAAATCCTACACCAGTCAACACATAAAACAGTGATAACATTTATCATGAACCAGATCCTATACCAGAACCAGACTCACCAATCACACCACCAACATACACTTACAACCCACACTCAGAAGAAGAAGAAGAAGCTACTTTTAGCTCATTAGGAAGCTCAAATCAGAGATATGATCATAGACCAGTACAAGCTTTAAAAAATATAACAAAAATCTACGAAACTGCACATGAAGTAGAAGCACCAAGCTTATTCTTTACGAAAGAAGAACCCCGTAATTATAAAGAAGCATCAACAGATAAGAGATGGATTGAGGCCATGGAAGAAGAACTGGATTCAATTAATAAGAATCACACATGGACTCTCACAACATTGCCAGAAAATCAGAAGGCAATAGGACTCAAATGGGTTTTTAAGACCTAGAGGGATGTTGAAGGTAAGATCATCAGATACAAGGCAAGATTAGTAGCAAAAGGATATGTACAAGAACAAGGAATAGACTTCGATGAAGTATTCGCACCAGTTGCTAGGATAGAGACAGTTCGTTTGATATTAGCACTAGCAGCATATCATGGTTGGCAAGTACACCACTTAGATGTAAAATCAGCATTTTTACATGGAGAATTGAAGGAAGAAGTCTATGTTACACAACCTGAAGGTTTCATTCAACAAGGAAACACAAGAAAAGTCTACAAGCTAACTAAAGCTTTGTACGGCTTAAGACAAGCACCGAGAGCTTGGAATGTGAAGCTTGATCAAACCTTGAAGTCATTGGACTTTAAGAAGTATAATCTCGAACAAGCAGTTTATATGAAGAGAAGCAAGACTTCTACACTTATAGTTGGAGTATATGTAGATGATTTGATAATCACGGGCACTCCAAAGAAGGAAATAGACTTGTTCAAATCCCAGATGAAAGACAAATTCGAAATGTGTTACTTAGGGTTGCTAGCTTATTCCCTTGGGATAGAAGTTACATAGATAGGAGGAGAGATTACAATCAAGCAAACAGGATATATTAACAAGATCTTGAAAGAAACAAGTATGACGAACAATAATGATACGAAGATACCATTGGATCCCGGCACTAAGTTGGTCAAGGTGGAAGATGGAAACTCAGTTGACGCAACTTACTACCGAAGCTTAATTGGAAGTCTCAGATACTTATTACATACAAGACCAGATCTTAGTTACTCAGTCGGACTACTTAGCAAATTTATGCAAGACCCGAAGGATTATCACCTGAAGGCAGTAAAACAAGTAATCCGATACATCAAAGGAACAAAGGAACATGGAATAATATACAGGAAAGAAGGCGGCTGCAAGATTACAGGTTACAGTGACAGTAGTTATGGAATCAACACCGATCAAGGAAAAAGAACTACTGGCATAGTATTTTACTTTGGAGAGTCACCTATTACTTGGTGTACTCAGAAGCAACCAACAGTGGCGCTCTCATTATGTGAATCAGAATTCATGGCGGCTACTGGAGCAGCATGTCAAGTCTTATGGTTAAAACGACTACTTAGTGAATTAACTGGATTGGAAGAGAAAAGGATAACGCTAAAAGTTGACAACATATCAGCAATAGCACTAGTGAAGAACCCAGTATTTCATGGAAGAAGCAAACACATCGACATTCGCTATCATTTCATTCGTGAATGCGTAGAGAATGGTCATATCAATGTGGAACACGTCAGTGGAGAACTACAAAGAGCAGATATCTTAACAAATGCCTTACCAAGACTAAAATTCGTGACTATGCGACAAATGTAAGGGTGAGCATACAACCCGAACGGACCGGACCGACCGTTGGACCGACCGAGACCGGACTGGACCGGACCGGACCGACCACATTCGGTCCGGTCCGCGGTCTTGGCATTTGGGCTAATTCGGTCCTCGGTCCGGTCCGGTCCTGACCAAAACCGACGAATTTGGGCTAATTTGGACCGGACCGACCGAGACCGGACCGACCACATTCGGTCCGGTCTCGGTCTAAGGTTTATGCCGAAATCGGTTTTCGGTCCGGTCCGGTCCGATTTTTGGACCGTGCACACCCTTAGACAAATGCTCGGAGTTCAAGACTTAGGACGAAGCAACGATCAAGATTAAGGAGGAGAATGTGAACAATAATCTCGATATTGCTTCATATTAAACTCGAAGGACCAAAGTCGTTAAATAGAAACTTTATAACCGAATAGCGGTTGGAAGTTAAGTTAGTTATTTTAGATGTTAGTTAAAAACGAAGGTTGTGTCGTTTGGAATATGTCCCTTCATTCGACCCCTATATATACTTATGTACCTGTAACGTTTGAATAGATAGACGATTAATAGTTATTCAGTTTACTTATTGCAATTTCATATCGACTCACTTATTTGGGACCAACAGTTTTGAACTAGACTGATATGTTTAACATCTCTTGTATATCAATATCATCTTGATGATTTTTGTCATCATTTGAACAAATTATTCTCATGACATACTAGTATAGCTAGCTAGAAATAGTACGTTATAACGTAGTATGGTTTGATGATGAGAGGACGTTAGTTCGGGCACCTGAATCATGGGTCATGGTTAAATGGGTCAAGGTGGTGGGGTCTACCACTTTGCTAATATCATTATGGTGGCGAAACATGATCGCTAGGATCAAACTTTTTAACTACGTAAGTCGAATGTGAAAGTATCGTCTAACTAAGCAAGCGTTATCACATCCGATACTATACCGGTGTTTCATATAACACTTACTTAAAATCAATAGGAAGATAGACAAATCCAAAAGAATTAACACCATTTTCCACCAATTCATTCTCTTTCTTACAATGTTCTTCAAGAAAATGAATAACGATGAATAACGTAAGTGTAGTTACTGGGTATGTTACGAATCATAACAGAAGTCGAAACATGATCACTAGGATCCAACTTCAATATCTCGCGATGATGAATGTTAACTGGTAAATGTAACATATAGTGACGAATGTAAACTGATGAAACATATAGTGATGAATGTTAACGTATCGTGATGAAGAGGTAGGATCAAATGATAAATATAATTAAGATGAGAAGAATGAGAAGAAACCACAACCACAAATAACAGATGCATCCATAAAAATATATGCATCTCCCTATTATTTCTCATTTAAATAATCCTTCTCACTAGATCCATACTCTCGTGATGAATGCTAAAACAATACTATTTTGATGGAGTGCTAACCGGAAAATACTCTTTTGATGAACTGCACCAAGCTTATGGATATCTACAAAAAAAACTCAGTCTCCGTGCATTATCATAATATATGCGGAAACTCATGCCTGATGTTGATCATGCTAAATTCGAGGGAATAAATCTGGATAGATATTTTGAGGCAATAGAACCTATGAGGATTCAAAACATTATGTCTTTTCTTCTGGAGATTTGATAAATATTGAAGAAAAACGAAAGATACATTGGGACAAACTGAACAGCAAGTTCGTTATGCAAAAGCTGGATAGATCTTATGGCTATAAGAACATTATGACATATGCGTCTCATTTTAGTTATTTGATAGCGGACTGGGTGTTGTGGGAAAATGAAGAACACGTGCCCGAGCTTTCTGAACTGATCCGATGGGGTTTTCTAGTGGAGTTTGATGAGGAAGCATTTGAGTTCCTCGTGAAGACGAAGTATTGAGTTTAGGAACAATTCAAGAACATTTACCATCGAAGCCCCAAGCGACTAAAAAAGATTTAAGTTGTAATTAAGAATGACTCTATCACTTGAATCTTGCTCATTAACATCGATACTTTCGTATTTGACTCGCTTAAAATGTTTTAATTTAAAGTTTTATTATATTATTGATTAATTGATACTTTTAATCTACATTTTTTAATACATTAATTTTAAAAAAAAATATGAAAGTAATTTTAGCGACGACACGTGTCAAGATATAAGTCGGAGGAAGTATGTCGAGTCCTACAAGGGAAATTTGAATCAGCATGATTATGTTAGCTTATGTCATTATAACATCTTGTTATATTCAAAGTAACGAAACATTTGACGCCAAATTAAACATGCATAATTAACAATGAATCATATAACTTTTTTAAACATGATGCAAGCCAAATGAACAAAGTAAATAATCTTAGATATTTGTATGAATATTCAGTGATTTTCATCATTTATGATATTTTCCATGCATAGCTACTTGATATGATTAGAGAGCTTAAAGTTTCTAAATGCTTACTTTTCTCATCACTCAAATCCTTTTCCGTTACTTAAGATATTGCATAAGGAAAGATAGGGTGTCTGCCCAAATTAGATTACATCTTCCAGAAGCTCTAAGATAGATATATAATTTAAAGAAGGTGATCTAATATTGCACCCCCATTTTTCCTTTTTTTGCACCTCATAGTAGGCCAATCATTGGCCAATCATTGGCCCAATGATTGTTTTTTTTTTTTTTTTTTTTTTTTTTTTTTTTTTTTTTTTTAAGTTTTTTGTTTTTTTTTGTTTTGTGTTTGTTTATAATTTATATTTGTGTAATGTATATATATAGTGTTTTTATTTGTAGAGTATATATAGTGTGTATTTATTTGTGTAGTGTTTTTATATGTATAGTGTATTTAATTGTGTAGTGTTTTTATATGATATTTATTTTACGTTATGCTTTTTAATTGTGTGTTTGTTTCCATTTAATTAATCAATAACAATAAAACATTAAACAAGTAAAACAACAATGTTTTCAATATTACAACGAAATCTACTCCACATGAAGATTATTAATGTCATCTATAAGCTCATAGAGTATTCCACTCGGCTGACATGCGTGATCAACTGGATTTCTTGCCAATTCCAGTGATGCCTCCAACGCCTTTATTTTTGCCTGCAACAAATTGTTTTCAGCCAATAGCATGTTGATCGTTGTATCTTTAGTTTCGCAGTTTGAGCACTGCGTTGAAGAAGAGGCTTCACCAAAGTACTTTTGTTGAAATATTTCCTTCCACATGAAGTATCGACACCCATAGTCTTTAGTCCCTGGCTGTTACATGACGAAACAATTATAAGAAATGTATTCTAAACAAACAAGTTATTGATATATTTACGCAAATAAGCAAACGTTTAATTATTTACCTTTGAGAAAGGACATGCATAATACTTCAGACCACAAGTATGGGGCTGGTGGGATGTTCTTTCAATTATTAATCCACGTTGACAACGACACAAGTAAGGATTTTGTTGTTGCATCTGGCCAAAAGAATTTGTATAATTATTCACAACATAAATTATTAATATGATGGTTCACAAAATTAGAAGCTTCGAATACATAAATAACCAATCTTGTTATAGATTAATAGTTGATACATGGTTCACAAAATTACAATATAACTAAAAACTAAGATCAATCACGCCCGATGCGTAGTCGCTCCAATGATGCTGCCATCTGTCCCACACGAGACTCTAACTTAAGGTTCTCCAAAAATTATCAACAAAACCAAGCGGAATAGGCAATCCTGTATTCGAAAAAAGGAACTAGTTAAAATTATCGGTATCGACGGGGAGAATAACTTGATAGGCATAAATTTGAAATTCATACCGTTTGCTTTAAGGTAATACAGTTGGTGATAGCATGGTAAACCATAAATTGACCGCAATTGATGATCACATTGATGTGGGTCGACATCCCGTTGACTTTCTGCGAGTAACAGTAGTAAAGCATCTCTTGAAACATTATAGCGTAATTCGCTAAATAGCTTATCCTTACACGCATGCAGTTTCTTGATTTTGCTTGTATTCAAAGAGGCTCGTATCGCAGTTTCTTGCGCAGCTATAATCTTGTCGACCGAACACAACAACGTGTCTAAGCTGGACTGTGTGTTGCCCAAGTATAACTTCAACAGCGCGTGTTGACTCTCAACTCTACATGTTGTTGTCTGGCCGAAGCTGCGATATTGATCGGTAATGTATGACACAAACATGTTGTCGTAATCTTGCTGCCAGTTACGGAAATACTGAAAAACATCTGATAAAACAAAGAATTAACAAAGTGAGAAAACAATTCGAGTAGTTATTTATTAAATAATAAAACAAAGAATTAATGGTTAAGTACCCGGTTTTTGGGCTAATAAATCTTGTAGGTGCTCGTAATAATGCGTGAACACATCTTCGGTCGGAGCTGTAACCATCAATTCCCATGTCCATCTAACGGACTCATACTCCTTTAACGAATCGAATTTCTGTCTGCAATTCTTTAGCACATTTTGATTGATATGCCATCGGCAGAGTAATCTGTTAGCGTTGCCCAAGATTTCTTCTTCGCATGCCCCAAGCAACGCTAAATCTCTGTCGGTGACGATAACCCGCGGGTAATATTGTTCTTGTATCACCAACTTAACACATTCCAACACCCATTTGAAATTTGGCTTTTTTTCCTTGTCCAAAAAGCTAAACGCCATTGAGAATGTTGTGTTTGTTGGAGTAACCCCAACAATTATAAAGAATGGCAGTTTAAACATCGTGGTGTTGTATGTGGAGTCCATCAGCATGATTTCCGGATATGTTGTCCACAAGGCATATGACGTCGGGTGAACAAAAAATATTTCATCCAGTTCATTTGTGTGGTCATTTATCCTAGGGTAATATGTATAACCTTGACGCTGCAAATGTACTAACAGGAGTTGTATCGGAGTCAAATCACCACGATTGGCGCGACGTATCTTGTCTTGTGCATTGTATATCGTTTTAATGCCAGACACGTTATTCGGATCGCTCTCTTTTATTGCAGAAAATATAATTCGTGGTGCTACATGCTGTTCTGTCATCTGCTTCACAAAAACGAACTCATTTTCTTTTAATCGCATGGCTTGTGAAAAACCATGGAATGAGTCTACGAATACATGATTATGCCTCAGACACTTGACATTCAATATCCAACCATTTTTACGTTTATGAAATTTCGCTAGTAATCTGAATGGGCAATTAATTTTAGCGGTACTAGTCTGCCGTTCAAGTTCATCTTCTAAACCTTCACGTGCAGACGTCCCATATCTAGAACACAACAATTCGATAGAGTACTTATAGCCCCTATCTGTTTTACTTCTTCCTTTAACAATAACAAAACCAATCGATTCAGCAGTAGATTTCACCCAATCAATTAAAGCATCTTCATTACCGAACACCTAAAAAATAAAAAACACAATAACTTTTATTTTTAACAAACCTTACATAAATTTACAAACCTTACGCAAATTTACGTTTACTTTACTTTTGAAAAAAATACTAATACAACTTATACTCTTTTACAACTTTTATTAACAATTTACTTTTGAAAAAAAAAAGTGTTTGAAAAACCGGTTTTGGAAACAAAACAATGTGCGCCCCATGTATTCCTCTTTTTGTCCCCCACTCACTTATTTGTCCTTTCCCTCTTTTTGTCTCTAACAAAACAATGTGCGCCCCATATTACTCTCTCATTTATCTCTCTTCTCTCTCTCTAATATCCGGTGTACTAAAAACTTTCCGGCGAACTAAAAATCTTTCCGGCCACGCACCACCGGATATTTTCACCCCATATACCAAACGATAGATCGGGAAAAGGTGATCATTTTAACATAGGGCACGTGCGGTATTTCTCACCGACGCGCCCTAGATCTAAAGTTTTAGATTCGGTTTTCGTGATGGTATATGGGTTGATGTTGTTGTTGGTCTAATGAGGTGCATGGGAAGGAAAACATGGGGTGCAAGATTAGATTACCAGTTGGTTTACGCATGGTATATATTGTACGCATGGTATTTTTTGGTTTTGAAGTTTATGATAGTGGTTATGTATGGATGCAGTTGGTTTTGAGAAGTGTTTTATGATGGTTTTGAGAAGTGGTTATGCAGTTGGTTTTGAAGTTTATTATGATTTTATAAAAAGTCAAACTTCTTAGCTATAAAAGTTACAAGCTTTACAGCTCAAACTAGCACAAATTGAGTTTTTACTGGTTTGACAAAAAGATTAGCTTTACAAGATTCATCTACTGAGTTGCCGGTATTTTCATATTGTACGCATGGTATTTTTTGGCTTAATGAAAGTCATAAGCCGGTAAATAAGCTTAAACAAACACCCCGTAAAATTAACTTGTGTTAGGTACTTTCCTAATAAGGTGTTTGTTTAAGTTTATTTGTGAGCCATGGCAGTTGGAAATGGTATTTGAGCCATGGCAGTTGGAAATATTTCTATGGTATTTTTGAGCCATGGCAGTTGGAATTTTTTTTTGAGCCATGGCAGTTGGAATTTTTTTTGAGCCATGGTTGCGTATCTGAACTTGGTATTTTTGAGCCATGGTTGCGTATCTGAAACTTCTAATGGTTGCTTATCTAAACTTGGTTTTTTTTAAATGGTCAAAAAAAATTCGAGATACGGCGATGATGATAAAAAAAAAAACTTTTGTTGATTTTCAGCGAAAATGATTTGGCGTGGCATAATCGAATGGCATGGCAAAATGACTTTGCAACCTTCAAATTTGCAGCCAAAATGATAAAACAATAATAATCTGAGTCTATTAAAAATCTCGTTTTTTATAAATTTTGCATGTCATATTGTAAAGTTTATTACCTCATTGGTATAAAATGGTGAGCTCGACATTTTCCCCTAGTTAGCTTCTTTGTGGTATGAATTGTGATTGCTGCTTCTTTGTGGTATGAACTGTGATTGCTGTGATTGCTTCTTTGTGGTATGAGCTGTGAATTGTGAATGTGATATTCTTTATAACGAAGGAAAGCAGCAGATTGATTGAGAATCTTTACTGTTAGTGAATTGCTTTATGCAGATTTGAGAATCTTTACTATTGTGAATGTGAACTTTGTCGATGAAAAATACTTGGCGATGATGATTTTTGAGCCTAAAAATTTTCCGAGGCGATGATGAAAACCGAATGGACGGCAAAGTGAGATAAAATCTCACTTTTGCAACCTTCGAACTGAGCCTCAAAAAATTTCCGACTACGTTTTTTTTAAGTTTTAAAACTTATTAATAAAAAATAAAAAAAAACTTGTAAAAAAGTTATAAAAGAGTAAAAGTAAAAAAAAAAAAACTTGTACAAAAAAAGTGACAAAAAAAAATAAAGAGTAAAAGTTAAAAAAAAAAAAAAAACAAAGACTTGTACAAAAAAAAAGCCGAAAAAGCAAGTTTTTCAATTATTGGCACGGAAACCAATATCTCAATGATTGGCACGGAAACCTTAACACCCCCTAAAATTTTTTTAGGGGGTGCAAGATTAGTAGGACCCAATTTAAATCGACAAATCCATGTTCATATTTATCATTACTATACTGCATGCCCATTCACAGATAATTGCAGCAAAGGAATTTCTTAAAGGGTGCCTCAAGGTTAAAGATGTCATTCGACAAGTAAGATGCTATATCATGCATATATATCTATCTACCTATACTATAAAGGAGAAGCTTCAGATTACTGTCACTACTACACAAACTGATTTTACCCACAAACTTTTCACACGGGGAAAAAATATGTGGGAAATTTCACACGGAATACACACAAATTACACACTAAATTATTGACCAAATTTCCGTGGGAAATATGTCGTAATTTTCCCACAGATTTCCCACTATTTACACACTAAACTGTTGACCAAGTTTTTGTGGCAAATCTGTCGCAAATTTCCCACAGATTTGCGACAATATTCACACTATTTGTGTTGATTAAACTTCAGTGTGAAACTTGTCGCAAATTTCACACATATTAGCCACAGCCAAAATTCCGTGGCAAATTTTAGCTACATTACTCACGGATTTCACACGGTCTATGTGTGTAAATACCAATGTGATAAATCCGTGGAAAATATATGTGTAAATACCCACGGATTTCCCACAAAAATATCGTTTTTATGTTTGTATATGCAACACATCTCACATTAATGAGTATGTCTTCATATGTGTTTGTAGTATCATATTATATGTGTTTGTTTATTAATGTAACTATTTATGCGAGTATCACAAGTGTATGTAAAAGTTTTTATGTAACAAACCATTGCACATGTATGAATATCTACACATATATGTTTCGTATGTGTGTTTACGACCTTCATTGTATATTTAGATGTTTTGTATGTAGGTATAGGGACGTGTATATGTGTACCTATATAAAAAAAAGTAAAAGAAAACGATTATGCCCGTGGGAAAGTCGTCGGTAATTTCCCACCGATTATCCACGAATGTGATAAATCCGTGGGAAATGTGTGTGTAAATACCCACGAATTTCCCACAAAAATACCATTTTAATGTTTGTGTATGCTTACACATTCCAACATTACTTAGCATGTCTTTATATGTGTTTGTAGTTTCATACTTTATGTGTTTGTTTATTAATGTAACTATTTATGCGAGTATCACAAGTGTATGTCTAAGTTTAGATTTAACATTTATCTGTAACAAATCATTGTGTATATGTGGATATCTACACGTATATGTTTCGTATGCACGGTTATGACCTTCTTTGTGTATATAGATGTTTTGTATGTAGATATACGGACGTGTATATGTGTGAACGTCACTACAACAAAAAGGGGGTTTAGGACCTTTTCTTGTGACACTTTTTAAGCAGCGTCCATATATACTATATGATATGACTAGTTAATATATGGGTCCTATTATCATAGATCTTGATAGGACATTTCATATATAGGTCTTATTAGATAAACTTTATAAAACAGTTACTCATTTTAGTCTTAGTATGATATAATATAATAGGACATTCGATATTTAGGTTCTATTATCTTAATTTTTATAGGACTCTTAGCTATGGGGGTCATATTACATATACTCTAATACGACACATGTAAATGTGTCCTATTAAATTCGATTTTATAGGACACCTATATGGTGTGGCCTTATGAGGTGAGATTTAACATGACACTTCATTTATAGGTCTTATCAAATAAGTTTTAAAGGACATTTTATATATTTGGGTTTTTATAATGAATGAAAACCTAATATGACATTTTATATTTTGGTCCTATTATCACAATTATATAGGACCCTTATTTATTGGTGTGTTACTATATTTGGTCTTATATAACACTTAATGTACATGTGTCCCATCACATTCGATTTGATATTATATTTCGTGTATTATTTTTTTTTATTGAATGCTATGTGACACTTCAATGTTTAGTTAGTCATTGGAGTCGTAGTACATATAAGATCGGTTCAATTTATTTGAAATTTGTACGTCCTCGAAAGTGTCAATTCCTATAGTCGACCAAAGGTCCATCGACACAGTTAACGAAAAATCTTGGTAAACTGCATCTAGAATTAACTCGATTACATCTTAAGTTCTAATATGACTATTATCTATAAGTCACACAACAACGTTATTGTCCATACTATTTTGTATTACAATAACAAGAACGTATCATAAATTTGGTTAGAACTTAAGCTAAGTTTCGATCTTTGAGTTTTATAATCTAGTCAAGCTCAAGCTTAAGGCCATAAGGTAACCACCAAAGATGGATGGGTTGCAATTTTTATTATTGCGATCACTAGAGTGTGACATGCCCCAAGTTACAAACAAAACAACAAAAACACAACTTTCATGAATGGGAAGGATTTATGCGATTTAAGTTTGTGCAGTTGTTGAACAACCCGACATTCCAGGATCTAGCACTTGTTCGTTGAACACAAGCCGTGATCACCAAATAACCCTTTGAACCAAACGATAAACAAACGTAATACACCAAAGAAATCGAAAGATTAATGAACTAAATATATACTTTCTAGTCTTCATTTAATTTAAAACGAGATTAGGTCGAAAAATAGAAATGTACTTTATCAAATGAACTGATTTGATACGTGAACTTAAGTTGTGTAAATGTAACGAACTTTCGTAAGTGTTTAATTTGATACGTGATGATGACGTGTTATACCTGAAAGTCTGACCTGTAACATAATTTATAACGTGACACGTCATAATCACGTCACGTATCAAATTGGAACGTTTATGAAAGTTCGTTACATTTCTCAACTTTTTTAAATATCACATACTAAATCGGTACATTAAAAAAAATACATTGCTATTATACGACATAACTCATTTAAAATTGATAACTTCTACTCATTCTTTTAATTAAAAATTTAACATTAGAGTAAATTTTCATTCCCTCCCTCTTTTCCCCCTAATTTTTTATGTCCTCACTGCCCTTGGTTTTCCCCAAATCAAAACCTTTCACTTCCTCAGATCCCCATTCATATTTTTCGTTCTCCTCTCAAGTTCCCCTCAATTATTCTTTCCCCTTTCTTTCTTGTTGGTGTTTACTCTAACCCAAGTAATTTTCCCCAAATCAATACCAGTTTAAGCTATTCTCTCGAAACCCAATTCCATCTATTTTTCTTTATAATTTTCCTCAAATCGATCGTGCCCTAAATTCACATATGCGGATAAAGTTACAGGTTGGAGATTCTGCTCTGTACTTGGGTTTGCTGGGTCTCTTTGTAAATGCACTAGCTGGTAATTGATTGAAACACTTATTCCACACCATGCTTTTACTTTTTTTATGTTTCTATGCGATGATCTTATGTATTGATCATGAACCTATATTTGTGTTGATAGGATTTTGAACACAAAAACTCTTATGCGGTAGTGTCTTTGTGACTTATGAATAATGGAGGTAGCCTTAAAATCGACTGCGGTAGCCAACAAATTGGGTCAAACGTCATCCCTTCATCATCACTTCCTAAACTGTGGCTTGTCGGCTGAGTGTAAGTATATATATGTATAGAATAATTTGACTTGTTGGTTTGGTTTCTTCTCTGAGTCAAGCATGTAAGTATATATATGTAGATAATAATTTGAAAAAGCAGGTCACATGGGTCACTAGTCAGGCGGTTCGGGTCAGGTTGGCCTGCTGTTTTCTAATTTTTTCTACTTATAAGTATACAATTATGGTAAAAAATGATAAACTGCTAAAACCTGACTCATTCGACCCATGGGCTAGTAAGTGAATTTCATCTTTTTTATCAACCTGTTGCACCTAAGAACTGTGACCCGCAACCTTGTGCCTAAAAAGGGCAATAGCGTTGTAACCTACTCAAACAACTATAATAAACTAAAGAGCTGATAAAGAAAAATGCCTGATGCAATATCTCTATGCCACCTATACCTATACCACTGTTATTTTTCAAAATCTCTATGCCGCCTTATTCTTTCTTTATTCTGTCAACTTGTTCCTAAATAACAAGTCTCGAAACATGGTTGTGAAAGTTACATGATTTTTGCACGGAAAGGAAACGTGGTTTACAATTAAAAAACAATATATATATCTTAAGAATCCTGATATGTTGTCATTAAAGTTTACATCCTTTTTTATTAGGAAAAGAAAAAGGGGCGTAGAGTGAAGCTTGTAGAATTGCTTACAGAAGTCCGCACGAAGAAAGTGACTAGGCCACGACAGCCCAGTTCAAGTGGGATTCTGGAGTTTGTTGACCTTATATCTAAACAACGATTGGTAACTCTCAAAGTCTTATTATATGATATATTGAAATTACTTTTGTGCGTTTATAAATCTTAACAATTTTACCCAAACTTTAAATTTGCCGGTTTTACCCGTTTTCCATCACTAATATGTAGACTCTATATAACAGGATCAATATTCAAGGATTATTTCAGAAAAAACATGTGGAGAATGAAGAGAATGCCGAGATTGATGAGAATGGTTCTAAGTCCCCACGGATGATTTTGAAGTTTGGAAGGGCATTGCTATGTCAAACAGAGGTCCCGTGCTTGGTGCAGGATTGACGACAGATCCAGCTTTTGTGCTAACAGGTACAATGGGATCCGGGAGTATCTATGCCACACACGCATGCTCACCTTAAGAGGTTTGTCTATTTTCATTATTCTCGCATCGTTTTAGAGTTTGTTATTCTGACGAGTTATTCTAAAACAGTAATGTGTAATTGATGTAACAGGAGATACAAATTCTGAAAAAGCAAAACAATGATCGAAAGAAAAAGATGGAAGACGAGAGGGTAGTTGCAGAGGTTCAAAGAGCAGCGGACCAACTGTCTTGGCATAAAACACTCAATGATAGGTTTGAGTCTTTTTCTAAGAATTATTCTCCCGAGCTACTGAATCAGATCAGATCCTGGTCTTAGATAGTCTAGTCGCAATTGGCATTAGGCTTTAGTTTTTGTGTTAGAACTATTGGGTTGTAGTATGTCGAAAACAATTTCGATGTTGAGTCGTCCGATTATACGTTGCTACCCTATGTCTTTTGGATTACAGATTTATGTCCATTGGCGACACATTTATACATTTGGGTACCAGATTTGTTTATTTTGGCAATTTATTATTTTTTATTTTATTTTTTTTTTGTTTCAAATATTAGTTTTGCATATTTATAAATTCTGGATTATGGAAAATCTCATATTATAATACGAATACCACAAAATTTAGTCACGGGTTTCCCACGGATTAGTCATAAAATTCCCACAGAATTATTAGGGGACAATATATCTTTCTGTGGGAAATTTGTGGGAAAAGGTTTGTGAGAAATCAGTGGGAAATAATTGTGGGAAATTTGTGGTAAAAAAAGGTCGATGCATGTGGAAATTGGTTGCTAGAATATGTGGGAAATCTGTCGGAAAATGTTCGTGAGAAAGTTGTGGGAAATTAAAACCACGGATTATCCACAGTAATATCCGTGGGAAAAAAGTCAACGCTCGGTGGGAAAATCAGTGGGAAAATATTTACCCACGGGGTTTTTACACACGAAATGATTCCGTGTGAAATCTGTGGAAAAGGGCCCTTACCCACGGGGTTTCCTACAGATTTTACCGTGGGAAAAGCCAGTTTGTGTAGTAGTGTGTGAGGCCTTCAAAATGTGACACGCGAGCAACAAACAGTTGCATACTGTTCAAGTTTTGAAAATTTATGTACACTCTTGATGTATCTTTGATTTTGTAGTCAGTCAAACCAAATAAGTACACCTTACCTCTTCTTTCTTCTCTCAACAACTTTTTCCTCTCTCTAGAAATCCGGCCACATTTAGCTTTGGCCGGTGAACGGAAGATGCCCGTGTGTACAACTTCAAATATGTCTCAGCCTCCTTAATTTCTCGATCTAACCCTTTAATCGATGCTTTCTTTTTCTTCGATGGTGTCTCAAGAAATCGTCCAAGTTACTATTCGTTGGGTTTTGTTTCGTTTACTTGATATTTGTTGTTTGTCTAGATTTGTATGGGCTGGCTTAACAAGAAAGGTATATATTCTCCTTTCAGATATGATTCTTAACTTTGTGATATAGATGGATTCAGAAAATTTTATAAATATTTACATCTGTTCTATTATGCTTTAGAAATTTTATTTGATGTGCTAATGCGGTTATAACTTTACTAACTTTTTTAGTTTTTTGCTCTTTCTATGTTCAGCTCATGACAATAACTCAGAAATGAGGATGAGTTTTCATTTATGTAGATTTGCTTGGGTTTTTGTTTCTGTTATTTGCAACCACAATGTCTCAAAGATGATGGTGAGGTTTTTCTTTTATATACATCTGCATTTGTTTTTGGCTTTTGTCATTTGCAGCTCCTCAAAGATGACGGTGAGGCTTTTTTATACATAGATTTGCTTTTGTTCCTTTTCTTTGCAGCTCATAATAACTCCGATGATATGATGGTGAGTGTTTTCTACTACATACCATCATATGTAGCAAATTTTATTCTCTTTTAATAGTTCTAGCTATTTCATGATGATTCGAAGATGATGGCGATACTAAAGAGAGATAATCGAGTGGCTATGGCTAATAAGGAGCATGATGTGAGTTGCGCAATCTGAAATACTCGTGAAGCCAAACAAGATAGAAGATGGCATCGTGCTTAGTGGCCTTCAAGTTTTGTTATGCAATGTATTTGGTTTCAGAGTTAACTCGGTAGTAAAATTTTGATTTCACCCTTATGTTGATAGTAAACTGTTGTTATTGATAGTTTGCAGCTTATCTTGTTATTATCGTTTGAAAAGTTATTGATAGTTATGTAAAATTTTTGGATATATGCATAAAAGCATAAGTGCATAACTACAAACTTTCTCAAGGAATAATAAGTAAATAATAAAAGGTACTCATAAGATGTAACGTTACTATGTTAGCATGCGTTACTGTGGGGGTATACAGGTAAAGTGTGCTCTAGGAAATGAGTATAAAAGGCATGGAAATGAGAGAGGGCTATGACTATGACCATCATTGTAATTTTAGAAGCCATATATGCCAATTTTGTTAAAAGCTTTTAAAGGAAGCAAACTTGCCAACAACAAAAGGCTTCAAGGTGGGAGCCAACCCCGAAAAAGAATGCAACCCACGAAATAATTTGACACCGTACCTTTTGTCATTTAAACAGTTGAAAAGGTATGGAGTATACTATTTAGTGACAAGAGTGAAGAGTGGGTAAAATGAGTACAAAGGTAATGAGTGAAGGAGTTCTATTATTGAATGTCAAATCATCGTTAGAGGAACTTAGGGGGTGGGAGTGGTTGCCTAATACCCTAATACCCTGGGGGTGCCACATCACATCTATCCAATAAAAACCTTCCACCTCAAAACTACCCCAATACTACCCTAACACTACCCTAACTAGACGGAGTGGTACCCGATCCTACCCTAACACTACCTTTCATAAAAGACAAAAAAAAATTAGAGAACAAAGGTTATAATCGAGCGGGTTCCGAGCTCGATTTGGTACAAAATTTCAAGTACCCTAACTAGTGGGGGCGGTGTACCCTAATATCCTAACACTACTCGATCATCTACCCGATGACCACTCCGTCCACCCTTATGGTTAGAATAAATTATGATTTTTTTTCTTTCCTTTTGTGGAGCAAGTTACACAAAAATGTCTCACCTTTACCTTTACCTTTACAACTCAATGTTAACGTATTATCTCCATCTTATTGTACAAAAATACATATATGAATGGGGGCAGTTATTCATACGGGGGCTATTTTTTTATTAATACCCCCCCTACATTTTTTGTTTTTTTTTTTTTTTTTTTTTTTTATTTTTTTTTTAATTTTTATAATTTTGTTTACATCAAAAAGCTAAAAACCTGAAAATGCGGAACTGTAAATATAAAGTTTAATAAGTCAAACGCTTAAAACTGTCAGAAATACGGAACAGAAACTGACAAAAAACTGTGTTGTACTGAAAAAATGGGGGGACAAAGGCTGAAAAAGTTGCAGGCCTACGGGTTAGACCCCGTAGGAATAGTGTATCCCATATGAATATAATAAAATACTATTAGAATCCATGGGCTGTTCGTAGAACAGCCTTTAGAATTACCTAGTATATATGAATATACGGAGAAGCAACTTGCTATGCTGCACAATGGAATATCAATTAATTTGTGAAGCCTGATAAATGATGCCGTACAGGGAAAAAGAATCTCTTTCAGTGTCAAGTAAGCATATCAAACCAACTACTTTAAGATCTTTTATCTATGTATAGCATTAGCAAAAGATCGGTTTACTCACAAAAATATCTACACTTTCCAGCACATCTAGTCTTCTACATATATATAGCCTCAAGCCCTCACTCAATTCATCCAACGAACTTAACGTTGCTTTTCTGATCACTCATTGTAGAACCTCCCGAAATGGCCGTGGTCACAGCGTTGGTGAATGAAAGATCGGTGGTCATATTCAGCAAAAGCTCTTGCTGCATGAGCCACACCATTAAGACACTAATTAGTAGTTTTGGGGCTAATCCTACTGTATATGAGCTAGATGAGCATCCAAAGGGACAACAAATAATTAAGGAACTCAAGGAATTAGGGTGCAAACCAAGCATACCAGCCGTGTTCATAGGGCAGAAGCTGATTGGCGGTGCCAACGAGATAATGACCCTTCATCTAAAGGGTCAGTTGGCGCCATTGCTACTCAAGGCTAATGCTATATGGGTTTAGTCAAGCGTTTTCAATAACATCGAGTTTTTACAATTTTTTGTGAGTTACGTTAATACAACTATAGGAACAGTTTGATGCTAGCTTCCATAGTCGTTAGAGGAGGAAAGACAGGACAGGGACAAAATGGCTCCTCCGATGACATGTCTAAATGCTTATCAAGTATAGTAAGTTTTGATAATTTATAACATACGGAGTACTAGCTAGTTAGTATAATAGCTAGTAGTATAATAAACTGCATTGTTCATAATTCATTTAAATAGAAGCAATAAACTCCTCCCGATGTTTAAAGTGTGTAGGTTCCTTCGGACGTGGTGAGTGACATCCACAATGCACCTAAAACAAAGGAAAGACACGCATTAGCCTCGCTTCGGGTTTGATCCCAAGATCAAGCTCTAGCGTGAGTGTAAGTATGGGTTAAGGCCATACGGTTGGATAATAAATGTCAGAGTAAGCGTGCAATAAATGAGTTATCTAAAATCAAATAAGGAAATGATAAGCCGAGCTATGCTAGCCTAGGTGCTACATGGCATGTCCACTTGGGGACAAAATCCCACAATATGTGGATGAGGCGGCTCACGCTCGGTCCTTGAAAGTAACCGTTAGATAAAAGAGGTATTAAATAAGAGAGTGTTTACCTTTAACCAGTGGCTCTTGCCACGTCATCTAATCACTTACAGTGAGCACATTTAATTTTGTTGTTAACTTGTTAGACCCATTACCCATAGGCCATAGGATCAAATGAGCAACACCAAAGACAGTTTGGCCGAGTACATGGTCTAAGGCGCCAGATTTAGGCTTTGGTCCGAAAGGGCGTGGGCTCAGATCGATCCCACAGCTGTCAAAGTAACAAAGAATTGAGAGGTGCCAAAAGGCACCCGGGGTCAGAGTTTTCTTGCCAATCTACACCTTTTGTGTAGAACAAAAGAATTGAGAGAATGTTTATTATTATAAAAAAGAAAATTTTAACTATTGTAGCAAAGTATACATCGGTTGCCAATCATTGCCTGATTGAGCTGATGTGATTTCCATTATAGTTGATAATAATAAATATCTGATATTTTACAAAATATTCTCCCATCAGGACTAATGATATGTACTATTCCCTTGCTATTGAGTAAAGAAATAAATTGTTTTTACTCAATAACAAAGGTCTTTTGAGAGTATTGATTGTGGTTATTTGATATAAATATGTTTATAAATAGGTTATCTAGTTGGATAATACTAGAATGTTTATAAAATAGAAAAAATTACACGTTTGGTCCCTATGGTTTGCCCAAAATAACAACTTTAGTCCATAAGTCGTTTTTATTACACCAGCAGTATCTAATTTTGAAACTGTGCACGCTTTTGGTCCCTATTTTGGATGGGCAATAGTTAAGTCCGTTAAGTATTTTGCGTTGTTAGTCATTCATTATTAATTTTTGCACCGTTAGTCCTTATTTTTTAAAATATAGTTTTCCCCAGTTAGTCCCTCCGTTAATAATAGTTATCGCCCGTTTTTTTACGTTTTTGTCCGTTTTTATCCATTTTCGTTCGTTTTTATCCGTTTTCCCCCATTTTTTTTTCGTTTTTCGTCCGTTTTTTTAACGTTTTCGTCCGTTTTTTTACGTTTTCGCCCATTTTTTTACGTTTTTGTCTGTTTTTATCTGTTTTCATTCGTTGTTTATTCGTTTTCGCCAGTTTTTTTTCACAAAAAATTTCCAAAAAAAATATTGGAATTTTTTCACAAATTTGAAAAAAAAATTCCAAAAAAATTTTGGAAAAATAAATTAAGAAAAAAATATTTTCGAAAAAAAAAAAAAAAGAATTTTGAATAAAAAATTAAGAAAAAATAATTTGAATAAAAAATATTGAAAAAAAAACGGACATATTTTTTTTTAAAGATTTTTTTTTAAAAAAATATTTGAAAATTTTTTTTCAAAATTCTTTTTTGAAACTTTTTATTCAAAATTTTTTTTGAAATTTGAATTTTTTTTTTTTTTTTTTTTTTTTCAAATTTTTTTTCCGGAAATATTTTTTTTCCAAATTTTTTTTTTGTAAATTTTTTTTCCAAATTTTTTTCTTTTTGGAAAAATTTTTCAATATGTTGAAATAGTACAAAAACGAACAAAAACGAAAGAAAAACGGATGAAAACGTAAAAGAACTGGCGAAAAAGATTAAAAAACGAATAAAAACAGACAAAAACGCAAAAAAACGGGCGAAAACGGATAAAAAACGAACGCAAAAGGAAAAAAACATACAAAAACGTAAAACAACGGGCGAAAACGGAGACAAAAACGTAAAAAACTGGCAAAAACGAATAAAAAACGAACGAAAACGGATAAAAACAGACAAAAACGTAAAAAAAGGGCGAAAACGTAAAAAAAAGGACGAAAACGGATTAAGACGTAAAAAACAGTCGAAAACGGATAAAAAACTGACAAAAACGGATAAAAACGTAAAAAAAGGGGCGATAACTATTGTTAACGGAGGGACTAACTGGGGAAAACTATATTTTAAAAAATAAGGACTAACGGTGCAAAAATTATTAACGAAGGACTAACAGCGCAAAATACTTAACGGACTTAACTAACGCCATCCAAAATAGGGACCAAAAGCGTGCATAGTTCAAAATTAGATACTGCTGGTGTAATAAAAACGACTTAGGGACTAAAATTGTTATTTTGGGCAAACCATAGGGACCAAACGTGTAATTTTTTCTATAAAATATGATGGGCGAGTAGATGACCTTAAATGCCTTGTTGTCAGGGACGGAGCTTGAACTAATTTGTTAGGGGGGTCGAAATAACAAATTTTAATTTCAAGAAGGCCTAACTGTAAAGTTGAAAACTTTAATACTAGGTCACTAAATAAATTACAAAGAGAGCAGAAATTTTTGAAGGGGCCAGGGCCCACCCCTACCCCTATAATGTTCCGTCCATGCTTGTTGTGATGGTTGTAATAGAGGGTTTTCAAATAATAATCAAGTTATCGTTGAAAAGTACAGGGGTAAATAGCATGGTGCTCGCGAAAAGCAGCGGGTACGGAGGCGAATGTTTAAAGATTTTCTAATTTTATGTTTCTATGACGAATTTTGTTTAATGACATCCTATAATGAATGATAGTTTCTAAAGATATGTGTTTGTGTTGTAAGATCGTGAAAAATTAATATGTCATATTATTATATTTAAATTTTAAAATGTTACTCATTTTTACTACAAAATATTAAATTCATTATATTAGTTATATCTTATTATTGTAACATCCAATTTAATGTCATAATATGTTCAATTAATGTAATTTTAAAATTTATTTTAATATTACTAATAA